>JANBPT010000632.1:0-27742 GCA_027575765.1 Tieghemiomyces parasiticus
GCCGGACACCATACCGTCCGGTGCAAGCAACTGGGGGCTATAGCTTCTAGAGTTAGTATTTTATTAGACATACCGTTGTGTGACATGTTGTAATGGTTGGCCTGGTGACCTCTTGCAAGGACAAGTCGCCAGATCTCATATAGTAAACCCCGGTCCAACGCAAACGTAGTACTTCTTAAGCGTGGTCATTTATAGTAAGCGCATAATTTTTGAGGCATCAAAAATTGGAATTATGAAAAATAATATTATGGATAAAACCCATAGGTGTCTTGGGCGAGAAATCGGATGGTATAAACCATTCCAGGATTGGACCATTTCTCAATGCACAGCTTGCGTATTTACCTCTTCAGTATGCCAACTTCCGAAATTCCATCTCCCCCAACCGCTTTTACCAGGCATAATGTGTGGGTGCTCATTTTTAATTATCATTCCAAGGACCACAAGGCAGGTTCCATTTTATCTGAATTGACTACCACACTGGGCTTGGCTGCCCCTAGCCGTGCCGCCATCTGCAGGTGGCTGACTCGCTTTTGCAGATGATCCTTGTTCTGGCCGCCCATCAGATGATATTGGCAAACTTTATGGGATCATACTCCTGGAACAGTTGGAAGCCGACCCTCAACTAACTGCTGAACAGCTCGTCCATGCCTGCCACACTTCCCTTACTTCCATACGCAATGTCCTACGTAAGGACCTGGGGTTGCACAGTGATTTCAACCCGCTGGGTCTCTCCTAAAACCTCACCAATGACCAGCATCCCAGGGGGGGGTATATTTAGTCCCCGATTTACTGGGAATGTTTGACGGGGCCAGTGACTGCCTGCTAGCCTCCATCGCCATGATTGACGAGACTTGAGTATGTTGTTATGAACCTCCTGCCGGTTCTAGTCGCTAAAGGTGGTGCCCTAACGGCGGCCCGGTCTCAACTGAGACCCATTGGGGCAGTGCCATACCCAAGGTGATGCTGGCAAGTGTATTAGTCTAGCTGCGGTTTGTTGCACCTGAGCTTCAAGCCCTCGGGTCCCAAGGTCCCCGCTAACCACTACGTAGGGTAAGGGCGGTGGTAGCATGCTCGAGGCCGTGGCAAAGGCACGCGGAAGCTTGGCCCGTCAACCCCCACAACTCTACCACAATAAGATACCACCACGCCGTGCTGCAGCCACCCATGTCTACATTTCGGGTACCAGATACTACCTTCCCCCCCCCCCTTCCAGCTCCTCCCTACGGCCTATACCTAGTTCCCTACCACTCCTGGCCGTTCAGGGATGTCAAGCAGCGACTGGGTGGGTAAGACATTCACCGCACTGGAGCCGGCTATGGGCACTTGGCCGGGGTAACTGGCCAAACTCCAGCCAAATGGCTTAAGATTCTGCCAAAATTGCTGTATACAATGCCCTAGTCGAGCGGTACAAAGTATTGGCTATGCTTTTAAATAGATATAGTTAAGGTTTGAGGAAACCTGAATTTTACAAACTTTATTTATGTCTATGCAAACCACCCTGTGGAATTATGTAGAGGGCTGCCTTGAAACCTTTCGCTACGTTAAATCACCGATCCTAATATCGACCTCAATACTGGACACGATTGGTCCCATATTGCGCCTCAGGTTTACCCCCGACCACGACTTCCGTACTGGTAGACCAAGTGCCGCTAACACCGGAGAGGGCAGGGATAAATTTACTACTAGGATGCTTGGACTCAAATTAGTATATAGGTTAGCTAGGTTAGCGGATGATTCATCAATACGACGTTCGGAACTACATCAACCACGCATTAACTCTGTAACTACATCCATGTTGACTAGGTCCTGACACTACTGACAAGCGCGCTAAATTTAAGGCCACAAGTGATGACTTCAGGTCAATATTAGCCATTGGGCATTGTATATAAATTGGGTAATCGGTTGAACAACGTGTAAAAATGGAAAGAGATAGGAGTCTCGGTAGGATCTGGAAGGTCGGCAAAGGATAGCAGGGCCTACAATTGTTTTGGAATAAAAGAAAAAGAACAACGAGAAGCAAAAGGGTAGGGGAAAAGTACAGGCTGAGTAGAGAGGGGGGGAGGGAGTAAAGTAGGCGAAAACGAGGAGAGGGGATACAATGGAGGCGGGGTCTTCTGTTGAACTATGTGAGATATGCCACGCGCTTAAAGCCTGCCGTATGGACCCACTAAATTAGGAGATGTGTGTGTGCTAATGAAGCACTTATCATGACGAAAACGAACGATAAAACAGACAAAGTAACACCAGTTAGGAAGGAGGCAACCAGTCGAGGGCGGAAGCTATCCATGACGGAGGTTTGGCAACAGTGAATAGCCAGGACCCGAATACAAATCTGGAGGCAACTAGACGTGACGCACACCAGTCTCCGCTAAATCAATTTGACTTGCGAACCTCCCACAGCTCTCCCGCTATTCCGTGTACCCGCTCTAAATGGAGCAACGCCCTCGTGACGTGAATCGACCGGAAACTGTGACGACCCTGGACGAATCAGTTATGGGATCGGGCAGGTACCAGATCGACCAACGTGGTCCCGGCCCGCCCCAACCCAGAACAATGGGAGAAACTAGAGCAGAAAAATGAGTCCCAACCCCTCACTGCCACGGCCCCTGGCGATTCGAGACCTCGCCAGGGGTCGTGCGTAGTGTTAAGTCGATGCGCCACGGGAACGAGCAGGTAACCAGGTGGCAGTTGCTAGGAATGTTAATGGGGCGAGGGGAGGGGGCAGCGGATTTTGGATCAGGGTGTTTCAGGGGTCTGGAGCCGAACATCGGTGTCGGCCACGTCACACGCGTGCGGAACCCCCGTCAGGGGACAGGCAAGACTGAACACACGCGTCCGCTCCGTGAAACCCGCCGGAGAATTAATGAGACACGGAAGATACTTCAAGCTAGGGTCGATAGTGACTGACTGGCAGGGATGACGTCAGGGAGGGTTGGCCTTAAGAGCTAGATATCACCGGAGCGGTCGCAGGCGGGTGAGACGGCGAGAGGGAGGTAGAGCCCCGGGGACGGAGGGCAATAGGCGGGAGCTTAATGGGCTATAGGACAAGGTGGGTACACTAGCAAGATCGACAAAGGGAGATTATGTGGACGATCGCCGGCCTTGCTTAAGAACGGCTAGCTGGTTCCGAAGGCTTTCGACTTCTTCCCGGTAGTCGTGCTCACTCTTACGCAGGTCGTTGATAAAGTCGACAGCTTTGCTAAGAATCTCCCACTTGCTGGTTTTGAGACTTTTGTCGATAGGCAGGGCGTCACGTAGCTCATCAAAGAGGTCCTTCATCTCCCGGCGGCGCTTGCGCTCGGCCATCTTGTGCGATACACGCAGTTCGGGAGACCGAGAGTAGGGTGTCTCGCTCTTGGCAATCTCGCGATGTGCCACGTACCCATGGCCGTTGAGACCCGGTGGAAACGGAGGCGGGTAGCCGTAGGGCCTGTCTGACCGGCCGGGATACGGTGCCTGGTGATGGAAGCGGTCAGAACCGGCGCCCTTCAAACCCTCGAGGGCAATGACGGGCATGGATGCCCGGCGCGCCATGTTAAACGAGTCCGGGTACTCCGGGCCGTCGTGGCGGGGGCCGCTAGGTGAACCACTGTTAGGACCTACTGGGTATGGCCCAACGGGGTGGTTGGATGGGGGCGGCGGTGGCGGCTGGGAAAACTCGGAAGACGGCGGCCGACCATAAGGGTGACCCGAGTAGCCGGCACCGCCACGCCCGGCTGGCGGTGGAGGTGGTGGCAATCCGGAGCGGCCGTGGGGGTGCCCGGGGCCGGCACCGGGGCGAGGCATGCCAGACACCGCAGCGGCTGGGAGTGAGAAGCGACGATTTTGGGGGTCAAAGGCGCCTGGTGGTCCGGGGGGCAAAAGACGGTTGCGCGGGTAAGGGAGCGGGCCAGGACGGCCGTCGCCAGCGGGGGGCGGGGGGTAGTATTCACCACGGTGGGGTTCGTGGCGCTTGACCTCGCCATCGGGGCGCAAGGTACTGGTGGGGCTGGGCGGGTCCTTTCGCTTGTTAGGAGAGATGCCGCCATTACCGCCGTTTAGTTCCGGAATGGAGGGCAGGTCGCGGGGGCCTGGCAAACGTACGTCGTGCGGATGCAAGCTGTGGCGAGTAGAGATTGGCGGTGGCGGGGGGAGATCGCTGCGCGGGTCCATCTCTCGCGCCAGGGGCGAGCCACCATCGTGGAAGCGCGACGCCGCCGCGATGGAGTGGCGACGGTAGGGGTTAAAAGGGTCTTCCATCTTGGACGAGGGCTCAGTCAAGAGGGAACGGTCCCGGTAGGCGTCGGGAGACGGGGCTGGATAGGCGGGGTCCGAATGGCCCGGGGACCCAGAAGACGACGGATGGGCGGCAGAGCGCTCACCAGAGGCGGGGTGGTGGTCAGGGGAGTACGCAATCTCGGCAGGGAAGCGGTAGGCTCCTAGGGAGGGCAACTGCGGCGGGGCGGGTTTGACGGGGCCGGTGTTGCTGTTGTCAGTGGACTGCGACCCGGAGTGACCGAGGGGTGGCAGGTGGTGCAGTTTGGCAAGGGGCGGAAGCTCGTTGGAGGTGCTCATAAGGACAAACTAGACTTGGCTAATAGACAGGAGGGGTGGAGGCAAAGAGGGGTGTGAGAGGGGATGGGTCAGGTGGAAAGGGTATTGTGGCAGGGGGTTCCACCGTCGCTTGGGCCCGGGCGGTGACGAGAAACCCGTAGAAAGAATGAAGAGGCTACCGGCTGAGCGAAGAGCGCACAAGAGTGGCACGGCAGGGGGTGGGCGATGGGTGATAATGCGAAACAAAGGATGAGGAGATGGATAAGTTAATACCGGCCAAACAAAATGTGGGTTAGTGGGTGGGGGTGGCAGTTCAAATGAGCCAAAAGCGCAAAATAAGACTAGTACAAGCTGCAGACGCCACGGCCGAAGAGGAGCTGAGTGCCTTATATATTTGCAGGTCAGGGGTGTGTCAGGGGAGAGTTCAAAAAAAAGGGGTACAACAGGGCAGGGCACGTAGGGCCTCGCCGAGAATGTGGCCAGGGAAATATGGGAAATAAAGGTAGGCTCACAGATTGTGTGAATAGGTGTCGAGAAGGAAAGCTAGGCCACGTTATTGGCCGCGGCGGATGCACATCGAGTTATATAAGGGTCCAGCTCGGAGGGTGGCGCAGGTGTGGCCAAAAAAAAGGAAGGGTGAGGAGCGGGGACTTGGCCTTATCGCTCCGACCGCCCGATGACTACTGGCGCGAACTAGTTGACCATAAAAGAAAAAGAAGGAAAGGGGCGGCGGTTTGTACCACTACCGAGAGCAAAGGGGGTAACGGGCGGAAGACACTCAGCGACTTCGCCTTCTCTCGCTCCGTGTCACGAAGGGCTACGGAGAACACGCGACGAACAAAGAGGGGCTAAGGGGAGAGGAAACATAGGGCCAGTGCAAAGACGGCCAACCAGTGTCTGCAGCGTGTGGACCAGGCCCCCACTAATAGACAATGGGTACCGGGGAAAAACTAATCAAGGGTGAAGGGTAAGGTCGGAGGATATGGCCTCTAACCGGCGGACTGGCCCTGTCCCATATGGAAATTCGCCGAGTACTCGCATACAGCTAGGATAAGGGGGCCCTCTGAGATGATAAAAAAGGCTGGGAGCAGAAAACATGGTCAGTTCAACTTACCTAGTGGACGATGACGGGCGAGCCGGCGCAGCACGGGGAAGTGAGGGGTGGAGGTCAGGGGAGGCGGCGAGTGGATAGCGAACCTGACGGGTTGCGCGGGCTGGCAAGGAAAGGGGGGGACAAGGTATGAGGGGCGGTAGGCAATATTGTTAGAACGGTGAGAGAGAAACCGGCGTGACGGCGTCAAGGTACAGTCGTCCAGCAATAGCATAAAAAAGGCGGGATTGAGGGGCTGTGCAGATCAGTAACGTGTAGCGTTAGGGTGTAAAAGGTGACAACCATCACTAGGGGTTGGAATGCATGGCGATTTCAGCGCATGGCGAAAGGCAAGAAAAATTGACCAGAGCACGGTCTAGATAGAGGGTGGGAACGGACGGCAAGGCGGCGGGGAGGACGGGGAAAGCACGGGCGCCGTGGCTAACGCGTGGAAGAGTCGGGGGGAGGTGTGCGTGCGTGAACACGAGGGAAACTGACCAGAACCATGCCGTGGGGTGAGAGGGAGGAGGCATGTGGTACAGTGGAGATGGGTCACCCTCGGCATCCACGACACAACATAGGAACTCCCCAACGAAACAGGGCCCGTCCTGAGGAGCCGCCCACGAGGAGGTGGTGAGTCCTAGCCGGTGAAGCCAATTTGCGCCCAGGGGCACTTGGAACGAAAGGGCTGCGATAGACACCTCCTAAACCTAACAACGACGTGGCCGACGTGATGTGTCGGTAGCCACTAATAAAGAGTTAGGCATATGGCAGGAGGGTGCTACCACAAGTGGACGGGCCGCGGCGATAAAGAAAAGCACGAGGTTCTCGGTGGAAGTAGTATGATTTCGTTGGGAATCCCCTGGAATACACTGCATGAGGGAGGGAGAACCGACCCTTCACCATGAAAGGCCAATCGGCTAATTCGCCACAAGGGGTCATATTCATACAGTATGCCATAGCAAGCATAGGAGGCCTACCGAGTCGGGGGAAATAGGCTATCGAGGAATAGAGCAATAAATAGGCAGGAGGCCAGGTCGCTGCAAGGCAGCACCAGAAAATAAAAACAGAGTATGGACACAGCACGTCGGATTACTTACATCTAGAGGGAGGGTGCGAGCACAGGGAAACGCGGTAGTGGGGCTAAAGTAAGTAGGATTTGGAGTCGGGGAACGGAGGCTACTTGCTGCAGTAATGAAAAGAAAGCCACGGAAACAAAGCAGGATTTGCAACCCAGGCAAGGTCCAAGTGAGAGAGAGTAAGAAAGAACAATGTTGAATCCTCCTAATGTCACGGATCGTAATCAACGGCGGGTATAAAGAAGGGGTTGGAAGATACACGCCACGCGAGCTGGGCAGACACGGAAGCAAGAAGGGTGGCGAGGTACCCAAGCTGAAGTGGAGTAGAGTATAAAAGGGTTAAGAAATATGAAGAGCAGAGGGGGTAGGAAAGAAGGATAGGGAGATGCGTGAAAGTTAACAACGAGGGGGGTTATATCGAACCAGTCAGGACGCAGGCCTCCCGGATAGGCTAGAAGATAATGTGTGTGAGCGGCGAAGGGGAGAAGGTTACTGAGGTGGTGGGAGGATGGGACGTTACAAGGAGGCGAAGCGGGGGGGGATGGTCAACGATATTGGGCACTTCGGGCGCAGACCGCGTGGGGAAGGCAGTTGGAAGGCTGCGTGCAACAACGTGCCAGTCGCCTCGGTTACCACTCGGGTTGGATAGGCAGTGTCTATTTGGGAGGCGGTGGGACCGATACGTAAAAGTTTTGGCTTATCAACTACGGCATATGAGCGAGGAGAAGATCAGAGGCGGAGAAGGTTGAGCTGGGGGGGGGAGGTGTTTCGAAGCTGGGCGTTTGGTGTCTGATTGATGGGTGGGAGCCCAAAAAAAATATGGTGCAAGAGAAGGTTGAGGTGGAGAGGTTATAGAGGTGAGGGAGGAGGAGGAGTGGGCCCGTCTATCCGTTGGCGCGTGATCTGCGGGCGGGGGTCGGCGGGGTTATATACGACGGGATCAGGTGGATAGGAGATGGAGGGGTATGAAGCCCACGGCAGGTATTAGAGGGAGGGTGGATGAATGCAGCGGATGACCTGGGAGTAATTGGAAGACAGGTATATGCAGTGCGAGGGCGGGAGGGTGCGAGAGGCCCTGGGGGAGGGACGTTGTGTGGACGGGTCGGATCGCCCTTGTGCAACCGCAGAGTGGGAGCGAGCTGCGCAACGAGGGCAAGACGGGGGAGGTGGCGGAGGTGGCAAATCCCCTCACTCACCCACCCTGTCCCTTTCGACCACCGTCGCTTGCATGAGACTCACTGCTCCTCAGATTCTAGTTGTACCACCGCTATTTCTTCAGGCCCTCACTCGGTCAATCCAGTTGGCTCAATGGAATCAGGGCTACTGAACTGGGGGCCCAGCGCATCCCCTCGCTGGACTAGACTGGCGCGATCGACTCACTAAAGGCCGGTCCTGGCATAAAACAACAGCGAGGCCATTATCTATTCAGGGGTGAGGGTCGACCTGGCCGAGGCGAATCCGGTACGCCCGGCCTTTATTACGATGACTCAGCCTACACCGCCCAGTAGCCTTCGTGACGCCCTTCCGAAAACTCTATCGCGCCTTGAGCTAAGCTGTCGGGTTTAGCCCGCTCGGCCCTACGACACCGCAGTGGAGTCACCACTACAGCATGACCCCCTTCCTTCGCGAATGAAACAAACATAGCTTGTGGACGCTGTCTACCGGATAGGGTGGCGGGGCTGCCGGATGGGCGTGTACATGGACTATAGCCCCCTCCCCCGTCCGCTCCTTGCGCTTCTCACTGGTGCGGGGCATGGCTAAGGTGTGGCGACGTGACGGGCAAGGAGAGGAGGAGTGCAACGTTTGCGCATGCTGAACGCGGCTGAGGCTCATAGTCCCCTTAATGTTGGATCTTACCATCATAGGGACACGTTTGTTTTTTGGGGTCGGCAGCTGGGTTGCGTTAGCTGGCAATGGAGGTTCGGCTTCTGCCACTGATTCGACATGCATCGTCGCCTTGGTAGCAGAGGCAAGGTGAGGGGTGTATGTAAAGGTTTACGGAGGGGGCGATGGTCCGTGTCAACCCCGAAACAAAGACACTCGTGCCGGGGAGACTAGTGACTGAGACCATGGGAAAGTGGGGAAGGGGCAGGTCACACCAAAACCGATGACTGCTCTAAACATCAACACCCACATCAGGACCTCCAGTGTCTACCCTATTTCGCCTCAGCCCCTCCATTCCTTCGCGTGCCATGGCGTCGTCGTTTATCAGCCATAGGGACAGCACAGGGGCCCAAATGGGAGGAGGTAGATTACTGTCCCTAATGCCCGGGCTAGATGTGGCAAGTACTACGGAACCCCCCCTCCTCTACCACTCCTACAAATCATCGCTATTTTTGCCAAAGATATCCTTGACATGCCCCTCCTAATCCCGGGCTTGAACCAAAACAAGGGATGTTGACGAACAGCGGATCTGCCTCCCATACTGCGCAGCTCAAGGCTGCCAACCAAGCCAGACCTATTGCAGTCGTCGAGGATGGGAATGGGGGGTCCTAGGGTAATGGATTGTCACGCGGCCCGTTCGACCCCTTCGGACCACTCATACCCGTATCCGTCCCGGTACATTTCTTCTTCAGTGGGTTATTGTCAATGTAGATGCGATTAGAGCCTACCACGTTATTCCACCGCGGGGTCCCAGGATTGCTACTGAACCGGCGACGTTGCGGATGGGGACTGCGGGTACTTACCTATGAAATTGCGGCGGGGGGGGTGCGTACCGGATCCACACACACACACGCGCGCGCGCGTAATATCGCGCGGGGGGCATTATTAAATTCTGAGCTGAACACTGTCCCTCACAGGAGCTGCAGAACAAGGTGATGCGTATCAACGCGAATCAGCGTTGGGAGCAAGTAACAGCACTATGATAAGCAGATCAGGGCTAACCCCGCTCCCTGTGCTCACTACACTAAAAAGGGTTGCAACACCCCGGCCCGACCGCACACGCCACCGCCACCCCACACGTACCAGCTTGCAGCACCAGACGACACCAAATATTCCAGTTAAAACCCCACATATCTATATCGTCAGGCGTTAGCGAGGGCCGCAGTCGAGCGTACAGGTTACACCCACATACACGGCCGGATAACCCCTGACCCTCCCACTTTTTGCCCTGTTCCAAGGCGCAGCGGGCTCTGGGGTGAGAAAGTCGATTGGCCAAACTCGCGTGGTACCGGCGCCTCTTCCCCCCTCCTCTCAGCCACCCGCGGCCAGACCTTCCACACAGAAATTCTGGGCAGCAGCGGTGGTGGTGAGCTTGATAGGCGCGGTTGGTGTCCAAGCCCTGAGCCCAGTCCTTCTCCCCTTCCAACCATTGTTTCTAACGCACCACATCTAGGGTCGCACTATATAATAAAAGGCAAAATAAGAAACGAAGGTGACACAGGCCCGCCATCCTGCCTACCGGTCCCATCCAAGGAGCCGACGGCAGCGGATTGAAGCCAGGCGGGGTCGTACAGACACAAGCCCCCCCCTTCCCTCTCGTTCTCTCATCTCACCCCCCGCGTTGCACCAGTTCCTCCCGCCTAGTGTCGGATCGAACCGGACCATGTTTATTCGCTGATGGCCTCTTGCTTTGTACTCACCACACCTTCTCCGCTCCGCTTTGCTTCCTTACACAGGGATGGCATTTCTGCTATTGGAAGGAGCACGAGGTCTCCTCACCGACACGACGGGTGAAAAGGCGGACAGGGCGGCGGTGGCGGCGGCGCCTGGATCGGGGGTCTTGCTCATATCGATCCCGGCTGCAATCCCAGCTATGGCACACAATCTCTTCTCTTCCTCTTGTTGGATCAGCCAGGAGGCATCCCTTGTACCCCCATAAAGCCCCGCCTCGTTTCATCACACTACACTCTGAACGATATCCATTTTATTTTAATTTTTGGTTTTTGTAAGCCTGGTAAGTGACTGTGGGTCCCTAAGGGTATTACCTTGGACTTGTTCAAAGGGGAGGAGGCAGTGACAGCCGCAGCAGCTGATGTATCGGAGGCGACAAAAAAATAAAAAAGGGAATGTGCTAGAGGAGAGGAGGCGCAGATATCCGCCTTCGACATGCACTTTCAGGGCTGGTCCCAATGCAGGTGCATATCCCTCTTTAGTACCATCTCTGCCTCCCTGCAGCATTCCGAGGTCTACATTTCCCACACGGCACCCCGGTTGGGTGCAAACAATCTAGAATGTTAATGAAGAGCCCGTTGCCATGTGGAAAAAAAAAGACAGCTCACGAGGAAAGGCCTCAAGCAACTTGGAAATGATTTCGATCCCTTTTAGTAGATGTGGACGTGGATGAATAGAGACGTGTCCACATACTCAATACAGCCGCAAAGCCACATCCACCCCCTCCCCTGGTTATGTAGCTTCCTAGCCTCCTTGATATAAGCGGGGGGTTTTTTTTTTCTCACCCCTGCGAATTCAACCGCCATGGGGTTACTGTCCGCCCCAAAGTCACAGTCAGCCAAGATTCTAGCGTAGGGGGGAGGACTACGCCACACATGGTATTTGGGGGAGGGGAGAGCGATTTAGTTTGTTTTGTATTTTTTACACAACGCTGCAATGGCCACGACGGGCACGGGGGCAGCATATCTCCGCATCCCTCCTCCCTCCTATGCTTTCTAGGATGACCAACGGGTGCTCCTGCATTGACGAAGATGAGCAGAAGGGAGGGGACTTGCCTGTGTGGCGGAGTGGTGGTGGGAAAGGGGAGGGGCAGGCGGCTTGGTTTAGTACTGGGTGGTACTAGTTTGGTCGGCGGTATTTCTAACCATCATTCGCTGGATATCCCTTAGATGTGTACATGAGTGTATGTGTATATCTTTCTTTTTATTATTATTAATATTGTACCTCGCCGGCTTCAACGCTTCACTCGCACCAGCTCGATATGCCCCTCAAGCCTAAATGGCTAATATGCTAATTATACACAAACTATGACCAACCCTGGGATATCCACTCGATAGGGGAGAGGTGAGGGGGAGGGAACAACCCGGGTCAGGCAAAGTTGTCTCAAGAGATATACTGAGTGTAAATCATGTTCCCTTCATCTACATGTGAGGTCGGCCGGCCTATCAATCGACATCAATACGATCGCCAGTGGGGGTGTGTGGTGGATAGTGGAGATGGTCATCACGGGTGGGAGAGGGACGGATTTACACCCGACCAATTAAGGGATTACTATGGTCATGGATTATAAAGAGATGGATGGGGAGAATGGGATCAGTCCCCTAGATCCCACGGAGCACGAAATTTTCGCATCTGACAAACCACGGCTGAGGAAGCCAGGCGGGTGTGCGCGTGTATGTCCATTTCTTGGGGGAGGGGTGCGACCATGTCATCATCACTATCGCAAGTCCTGTAATAGATGGCTAGATCGCCGTACTACATTGTCAAGATGATCAAACATTCAATGATTTTGTAGGCAGCCTGGATATGAGTGGGTTACTTCAAAAGCTACATGGGTCCGAGCCATTTAGGCTCCACCCGAGTATGGAGGGGAGAGGAGGAGGACCCGACGTACTTTCGGGTGAATCCGGATTTATGCGAACTGATTTTTTAACACGGATAGGTACAGGTTGTTGAGTTCGGTTTCAAACCAGTCACGAATGTGAGGGGGAGGGGAGGCGGCGAGTTTTCATGTGTAGCAGTTTAGTATTCTCATGACAACGCCGCTTTGAACACGATTCAAAAAAAAACAACTAAATAATTCATTAGACCCACCCTACGCATCGTCCTTTCACCCTTATCCCGCCGTTTTTATACTTCCGGAGCACGCGCTTAGATGTATATCGCTTAACTAAAAATATATCACATTAGGTACCTTTCTCCTCTCTTCAATCCAACTCAACCCCTTCGGCGTTTTACCATTGCCTCAAACTGTGGTAGGAGTGCCTCCGGGGTTGGGGGGGAGTTTACTGGATATATTATTAGAGAAAGTGCAAACGAGAATAAGAGTATGAGGTGTAGTGGTGATCTTCTTGCCGGTACGATGCCCGGCAGCGCTTAGGTACTCGTGGATCTGTAGCCTTGGTAGGCTGCAAAAGCGCGGATGATTTTTGATGAGCGGGTGTATGGTTGGACACGTGGGTCGGAAAGGAGAAAAAAGGTGGAATTAAAGCATAGCACCAGATCAATGGGCGGTGTATGTCAAAGTCTCCTAGATAACACTAAATGTTAGGAAGAGGATGTGTGTCAGGCGAACGTGGCCAGTCACGAAGATGCTGATGCTAATATGGTACTTGGTAGACGACGATGATATCGAGTATGATCCTTGTTCATTTCCCCTAATCAACTGTGCGCAGCCCCTCGAACCTTGTGACCGAATATTCAACATCAAGGTGGGTTAGATGGTGTAGATGGCACACAAATGAGGGCGGAGTTGTCACCGTAGGTTATCGGGAGGGGGGAGAGTTTTACTTTACATCAGCCAACCTGTTAGACTAGGCTAAAGGGTGTCCGATGAGGAGAGGCGGCTATCAGGCCCACCGAGCGGACGGAGGCGGCGTGCTGACGTCGTACACGCATACGACCCCGTCCTGTGTTCCAGCCGCAAGATAGTTTTCTACGTTTGGGTGGACAGGACAATATGGGGGATAAACATGAGGCAATTGTGTGGTGTGAGTTACGCGGGTCAGCGGTAGATAGGTAAGACAAATATGCAAGGCATGCGATCGAGACTGGCGGGGTGGGCAGTCATGGAGGGGTAGAGGCACCGCTACCATTGGATAAGTTGTAGGCGTGTCAGGCAAACGGTTGAAGTTCTCACTGGCCATATCATGTCCGAGTGCAAAGGAGGTTGGCTCAAGGACGTCACCGCCCCCTAACGCGTTATTGTACAGACCGACTCACGCCGGGAGTATGGATACTGTCGAAGGCCCGACACGAGTAACGCCATGGCACACCACACTAGCTTCCGACATGGGGCGATGGACCTCCCCTCAGATATACCACACGCATGGTACAAGCGTGAACAATCCAGGACGGAAGTTGTTGTTTTGGTATAATAAACCCCCTACCCTGCTCATTTCCCCCCACGCAGCCCTTCAATCTTAGGGTGACAACGGAAACTTACCATACACTTCGATCATCTCAACGGAACCTCCCGCAAGGTCCAGCTCATAAAGCAACGGGGACCCCCGACCGATATCCCAAGCCTTGACCTTTGAGTCAGGGCCACCCGTAACGATATGATAAGAATTATACCAATGGACCGAGTACACTCCCGTCTGGCTACTGGATGAGAACGGCCGTGGGTGGCGCAGAGTCGCCACCGGCTCGCGTGTAAACCGGCGGTCGTAAATGAGACACGTATCCTCGATGCACCCAACAGCGATGTAGCGGCCACAGGGGCTAAACTCCGATAAATTGATCTCCTTGCTGAGTGCATTGATAACCTGCCCGTCTTCGCGGGCGCCATCACGGGCGTCAAGCAAGTGGAGACGGGCCCAAGAGTTCGACTCGTACGAAGGGATAGTGGTTTGCGGGGCACTGCCGAGGCTGGGGCCTGTGGCGGTGACCAGGAGTTGACTGGTAGGGTCATAGTCAATACAGTAGACGGGTCGGTCGGGAAACCTGAACTGGTGGACGTAGGCGTCGTGCGATAGGTCCCAGATGCGCACGGCGCCGGGTTGTTCAGCGGCGGGGTTGTTCTCGTGGGCCGTGACCAGCCACTGGGCGCGACCAGCTACGGTGGAGTCCCGACTGGACGGTGCTTTGACCACCATTAGGTCAGTAATGTTAAGCAGGGGCCGGTACTGCTGGGAGCGTAGGATTTCCTGTGGAGGGTCGAGGTGGCCGTTTTGAGCCACAGGGACGGTGTAAACGCGGCGATTCTCGCAGCTCACGACGGCCAGACCCTGGCCATCGCTACGAAAGACCTGGGCTAGCTTGAGCGGGTGGTCAGGAAAATTCACTGACCCGATGGCCATGTAGTCCGGGCCCGTATCCGCGCCGGGTTCGTTACCGCACCGCCAACTGCGAAGCCACTTGTCCTGCCCGTAGGATAGTAGGTAGCGGCCCGCCTGGGTGTCGAACTGCACCCCATTGACCGTCATGTACACCTCCTGCATATGGCCTGTAGGGGGGTGTCTGTAGGTCGAAGGTGGCATCGTCCGGACCAATGGGTTGGAGGCAGGACCAGCCCTATCTCTCCGCCCGCGCTGAATTTCTGCTGCTTCCGGTCCGATCATGGAGTTGAGTAAGGATAACTGTTGGTTGATGACATGTGCGGCTTCGGCTGCCGCAGCCCGGCGTGGCCGTCCGCGTGCTAACCGGAGGGGCGGCTCGGGGGCTTCACCATGCCAGGCTAAATTACCACCCAGCTGCCGTCGTTGTGTCTGATTGTAAGTTGCGTGGGCTGCGCGCTGATTCCTTTGGTCTCCAGCTACTTCGTCAGGTGAGTGTTCCACCCATTCGTGCGTTAAGTGTCCACGCAATTGGCACTCTCTAAAGAGGAGGGTAGACATTAGGTCTTCCTCGTTACGCCGACCCGGGAGCTTGCTTTTGCCTTGGTCGATCCACCGCTCGACAACGCCAGCCGAGCGTGCGATGGTATAGACGCTTAGGTTGTTGGGTTTGTTGTACGTCGCCTCGCAGGAGGTGGTCGCCGCTACCGCAAACTGGACTGTCCCACGGGGGCCGGCCATGAAGGAAAAGTCCATGATGGAGCCGCTGGATCGCTTGATTCGTGCGATGCAAGGAGGCACGGTTCGGTTCCAGAGCTCGCGTATATATGCGCTACACGTTATGGAACCTGCCATTCGAAATAATGAGATGGAGCAGAGGGGTGTCAGAGGAAGCGGGGTTAGCTGGCGTTCGGTGGCAGTTAGCCCTGGGACTGTGGATGTCCGTGGGGCCGCCTTTAGAGGGTATACGTAGCATCGCGAAGAGTAGCCGCGCGTAAACCTACCAAGTTCCCGACGATGTAGCTTTGACTCGGCTGTTGAACGGTGTCGATAAGCGGTGTCCAACCTGCCATTCTGTAAAGGGCGAGCCTGGGGGGGGGGTGTCAAGTGGTTGGGAGTAAGCAGAGACGCTGTATAATTGATGTCAACTGCTGAAGACTATAAACTGAGGGCACCACCTCCTGATTAGGTCTGCTGTAAAACTTGGTTTCCTTACCTGGCTGGGCGGTTGAAGTATTGCTAGTGACCGGTTACTGGCGTCTTCGAGAGTGCGCCGTTTCCAATCGATGGCCCATGGATCCTGGCGTAAAAAAGGGGACGGACAGATAGGCCGGGGTCAATGAAGGAAGAGGTAAGATGGCAGCACATTGGCATCTCCGTGACTTACTACTACGGTAAAGACATGACCAGGAAAAAAAACCCCCACTCAGGGAACAATACTTAGGAACGTACCGTGACCGGTGGTGTAAGCAAGCGAGGATTGGACGTTTTCCGTGTGCATTCACGAATATCTGTTTGACAAGGGACAGGGTAGTACCGAAAACGCAGCGGCGGGTTAGCTCAAGGAAAAAGACATTACAACTCTTATCTGAGGCCGCCCGTCATTAGGCTAACTAACATTGGACCATGTCGATGTCGAAGGGTTCCTCGGGAACGATCGGGGGCGGTAAACCTGACAGTAAAACGGCGCGATGACATAAGGTATAAATTCAAGTGAGTTAGGCCGACCATTGGGTGATCAATACGCTTTGGTAGGTGATGGGATAAGGTATTGGCAAATGCGTCTTTACAAGGCTAGTAACTTACCGGTCCCAGCCGCAAGGCCAGGGTCAATGTCATTCTCGAGCTGATGTAACTCGATGCAGACCACGCTAACATCGCTATCGTCAGTATCAGAGAAATCAGGTAGCCCGTAGTCATCCAGCGCTGCCATACCCTCCACATCCACCATCTCTTCATCTTCGTCGCTCGAAATGGTTATGACTTCAATCCCCCGTGGTAGAGAACGGGGTGGCGTGCTGGGGATAACCACGGGCGACATTTCGGGGACAAGGTCTATAATTGCACATGTGCAGAGGAAGGGAGAAGCGAGACAGAGCCATACATTCAAGGGGAAGCAGCATATGTCAGAATAGACAGTATTTAACCGACGTAGGCTGCTGAATAGTCTCTAGAGACGCCACGGGAGACAACAAGGTACATACGGTCGGCCAACAGAGCTACCCGAAAGGGGCGATGTTGGGTCATCAAACTGGTTAGGCCGCGAGACTTACCTCGATGAAATCCGTGGACGATGATGGGCCGAATAACGCTGAGAACGGACGCTGCCCGCCCGGCCAGCTGCTTGGGGTGCCCAATCATGTCACAATAAGGTGGGACCAGGACCAGTGCGAACAGCTGGTCTGTGTCCTGCAACAACTGGTAGAGCGGTGACGTCGGACAGACGTTTGGCGACCTGTTCTGGCCATCGGAGGCGGGAAACAGTGGATCGGAAGATACGGGCGAACCCGGTGACCGTCCAGCCGGGTAGTTGGCGGCCGGGTGCACAACGTCGGGACCGAACAGGTAGGCGTGACTGTCCAGCCAGGTTTCCAGGATATCGAGATTTTGGCGGAATTCAATGACCACCTCGGTGCCGTTAAGTTCGACGAGCCCATCCAACCAAAACATATCGGCCGTGTCATTTAACGGTGGTACCGGTAGGGATTGTGGCGTACGGCCGAAGTTGATTCCTGGCGGGTCCCGTGGCTTTGGTGCTTCCCTTGATTTGTCCCCATGGTCGGTGGAGAGACGGGGTTTCAATTCCTGGAGCCAATTGAGGATCGCCAGACACCGACGGTACCTGTAGCAACGGAAAGATAGAGCGAGGGTATGTCATCAAAAATAAGTATGGGCGGGTTGGTAAATATAGACAGCTGGCAGGGCCAAGGCACTGGTGCATGACGGCTCTCTTGGCCCCCGACCCTACCTGCCGACTAGGCCCCATCCCCCATAAGCTGGCGCCTGTCCTTGCAGCATAAGAAGTTTCATAGCGCAGCGAACCACGCGGCTTTGCATTTGAACAGGTCATGGCATAACGATAATGGCGTTGGCGTCCCAACTTACGCATCGAGAATGGTATAGTCGGGCTTGTATTGAGGGCGCATCATGGCTGCATGAGAAATGCCAACCCAGAGCCCACGGGACTGGCTAGAATAGCAGTATATGTACAGGGACAGGTAGGCACGAATTACAAGCGTTGCGAGGGGTTAAACGAGTGAAGAGGTGCGGAAATCTCACAGGCAAACTCGGAGTTTGACTTGGGCGAATGCGAAGTTAGCTAGGAAGACGAACCGAAGATCTCTAATCAGCAAAGTCTGCTTGCGCGTGTGATGCCAGACACGCGGCCAGGGGCGTTGGCCTTTTGGGTTCATTTATCTTAAGCCGACTGTCCTTGCCGCTGGTCCCAGTTACTTGGGGTGAAATAGTGTGGGACGATGCAGCAGCCGGGTGGGACAGCAAGGGCAGCTGCATATACGGTAAACATCCCAGGCAAGACTGACAACCACCCTAGCGGATCCGTTCCAAGCCACGGAACGCCGCGACGTGCAAGGAGTGGCTAATCAATGTGTCACGCACCTCACCTCACCTCGCACGGAAACCATTAACAAACCTTACGGCTAAGCGGTATGGCCCCTGCAGGTGTGCACCACGAAAGAAAGAAGCAATGCACCAACAGCCACAGAAACGCACCTGAAAGGGAGGCGATTATAAGCCGAGGCGGAAGTTGGCTGAAAGGTGTACTTGAGGTAAAGGTATGAATGATATATATATATATATTCGAGCAACCATTTTATCGGAAACTGGACTGGTATTAGCTTCATTAACAGGTGCCGATCAAGCTGAAAAGAGCCATCCGATTGAACTGTCTGGGGCCGCTGTTCATGCGGCAATAACCCTCTGGTCAAAGCTACTGACGGTTGTGAGGACGTTCCCGTTTAGCAGACAAGTCATCTAATTATGTTCTCTTACTGAATTAAGGTACGCTGAATCAATTTTACGGGTGTGGAAGCTCTCTCTTTCTCTCTCCCCCTTTCCTTTCCTCCCCCTACAATATCGTTTAACCAAAACAGTTCGTCATGACCTTTTTATTATCGGGTAGGCAGGGTTGATTTTTAGACTGGGTATTTCCTAACACTCCTCCCACACTACAAGGCTGGCACGATTTGTGAAAATTCGACTGGATTGAGAGCTCCCTGGGCAATCCGGTCTGCCCACATTTTACCCTGCAACTTTTATTTTTTATTTTTCCGCTGACGCGGCACTAGCAACTCAGTTTTCCTGGGCGGAGTCTTACCGAGACTTGGCTGCTTTCTATGCACGTCCTTACCTTTCCCGGGCTGACCCTTCTTAATTAACCAGGACTCGGCAGCCTTTTTCACTGCTCCGCCACCGTTTGACCGCACGAGCCGCATTGATCACTTCTCGGGGGAAATCTCCTCGCCGCGTTTGCCCAAGTCTTCGACCCCCGACAGATGGCCGCCATGCCGTCCCTACGTCTTCTCAAGGTGCTCCTGGCCATCGGGACGATTGTGACTGTGCTGCACCTTCTCTTGTCGCCCAACCTACCTCGCGGGTACCAGGCCGGCGTGCCCCCGGAGTCCCCTCGCTACGTGTACCACCACTATACCACGGTCAACCACTACCCGGACGCAACCGACGGGGCGGGCCAGACGCCCAACGCCACCGCCAACCACGCACCCCTTGAAGCCGCTTTGGCCTTGCCACCACTAGCGTCCACGGCCGGGCCGGTCAAGGCTTGTTTCGTGATCCTGGTCCGCAACCGTGAGCTCTTTGCCCTCCGTGCTAGCATCCGCCAGCTGGAAGACCGTTTTAATCACAAGTACCATTACCCGTACGTGTTCCTCAATGACGAGCCCTTCACAGACGAGTTTATGAGGTACATTACGCGGTTCACCAGCGGCAACGCTACCTTCGGGGTGGTACCCACCGAGCACTGGAGCTATCCACCGTGGATCGACCAGCAAAAGGCCATCATTGCGCGGATTAAGATGGGCAACGTTATCTACGGCTCGAGCGAGTCGTACCGCCACATGTGCCGTTTCAACTCGGGGTTTTTCTACCACCACCCGCTGCTCGCCGAATATGAGTACTACTGGCGAGTTGAACCGGGCGTGGATTTCACCTGCGATATCGACTACGATCCGTTCGTGTACATGAAGCAGCGTGACCTGACGTACGGGTTTACCATCTCCATGAAGGAAATCGCCGAAACCGTGCCGACGCTCTGGGAGACCACTCGGCAGTTTATGCGGGCCCGCCCGGGCCTCGTGGATCCCAAGCGGAACACTCTGGGCTGGGTCACGGACCAAAGCCTCGAGGCGTACAATCTTTGCCACTTTTGGTCGAATTTTGAGATTGCCCGGCTGGACTTTTTCCGGTCGGAGAAGTACCAAGCCTACTTTGATTATCTGGACCGGGCCGGTGGTTTCTTTTATGAACGCTGGGGCGATGCACCGGTGCACTCGCTGGCCGCGGCCATGTTCTTACCCAAGGAGAAGATCCACTGGTTTGACGATATCGGCTACGTCCACCAAAAGATCGAAAACTGCCCGATGGATTCCGACGTCAACTACGACAAGTGCACGTGTAACCCCATGTCTAATTTCTACCTACTCATGCCGTCGTGCACACGGGAATTCAAGGCCCTGGATGCGGACGCCTCGTTGGATATTTCGGGGCTTTTGAAACCTTAATCTGATGGCTCTCGTTCGTCAGATTGTACCGTAGCCCCGTAATGAAACCAGGTGTACTAAGCTAGGTTATCGCTTATATATATATATATATTGTCTTGATAAGCACCCAGGAGTGATTTCAGACCGTCTAGATTGCCCTTGTGTGGTTCGATTAGAGGACAGTCCTGGAACAGTTTGGAAAAAAAACAACAAGTATTGATCAGGGGCGGGTTGAGACCATAATTTTTTGACATGTGGGGATTCGGATGGAAGGTGTGGTATTGCCGACGCTGCGCGCAAAGCTTAGACGGTGATGGCCATCAATGATCGACATGGATCGGCCGCAGGCGTTAAAGAGCTACACCGCTTTGCCCTGCTACGAAGGCTGTCAGTATCCAACTGTAGGATGGGGCGGGGTCGGAGCTTGTGTGGGCTGTACCTAATGCGCCCCTGCCCTCAGGCTTCCTTCCAGTCGGCTCAACACCGCCCCACATTGGCCACACCTTCACTCTCCCGCTCCACGTCCTCCCCCACTGTCGTGCACAGGGAATGGGCACTGTTGACGAAAAAACAATGAGCATTAGAGGAGTGGAAGCACTGGGACGGAACAGGTGGAGCCGTCGGTGCGGCGCCAACTATAGGGACCGAAGGGCTAGTTTGTCCTAGTCGAGAGGGTGCAAAGTGGAGTGGTAGAGGCAATCGGGCTCACAGTCCGGCCGAGGATCAGGTTATTACGTTTTGGCAGCCGGCCACCCCTCGAGCTGCACTCGTAGTAATGTACGCGATTTAAGGAGGGGTTTCAAGGCCTCAATGCAAAACCAAGGCGACGGCAGGAGGGAGAAGGGGGGAGGGGCGCACGAGTGCATACCTTAGAGCCGGATCTCGCGCTCGCCCGGCGCCGTGGCCAAGATGGGACAGACGATTAGTGGACCGGCCAGTCGGCTGTGAGCGAGGAGATCGGATCGTGCAGAGGGCGGGGCCAGAGCGCCGCCCAACCGATTACCACCACCCTACGTAGCGTCCAGTATAACTATAGGCCAGCCATCCGTTGGGTTGCTGACCATGCCATGCCCCCTTATCCTTTCGACCGAAGGGATTCAACCAGAGCTCACACTCACGCCATACCCGAATATTGGACAGTACGCTCTGCCGGTCAGTCAGGATGGACAGGTGAGCCTGTCCCACACCCTCCCGGGCCCTTTGTCCACCCACGCCCAGCGATCACACGGGCTCTCATGTCCGTGTAGTGACGGAGGAGGCCGGGAGGAGCAGATCTCTGGCACAGGGCCTGTTGGAGGGCTGGGGCTAATTGCAGGCCCGAAATGTGCGCGCCAGGGGCCAGCGGTTGGAATGGCTTCTTTGTCTCTATTGGCAGGTAACGCACCATGCCGTTGGGAAGGGGAGGACAGAGAAAAGGAGGCCGGTGGCCTGGTCCGCGCTTCCCAACGCACCGCACATGCACACCCGGGGGCTGCTTCCTCAAGCACTACGCGCCCGCCTTCGATTGCCACCCGCCTCGCCCCTCGTCCTCGCTGTAGTTATCGACCATATGGCTAGCTGCATACCCGCGGCCGTGCATCTATCCGTCCATCACCTTGGCTTTGACCCACCTAACTTGGTCAGAACCTCGCACTTTACACGCGTGGGGGGGGGGTGCTTTGGCTGGGTGCGGATGGGGCGGGGGAGAGGGACAGCGGAGCCCTAGTGCCAAAAATGCAATGAAAAATAAAAGGACGGCCTGACTCGTCAGGCGGCCAACGAGGGTCCGACATACTGAGGAGGGAATGGGGCGTTGGCAGCAGCACCGCAGAGGGCAAGTGGGCCGGCCCCTCGACTCCTCTCTCTCTCTCCCCTAGCTCTTGGACGATGGCTGCTTCCGCCTAGTCATGCCTATGAGCCGCGGCGGCAGGCCCGAGTCTGGGCGTGTCCGCCTCGTCGATTTTCCACCGGGTCGGTACTCCCGCCTAGACCCAGCTGGGCCTGTGCCGCCTTCATTGGGTGGGTGTTGGCCGACAGGGAAATGGAAAAGGAGGAGGGAGGGGTAGAGCGTAGCCGGGCGTGGACACGATGTGGTGACAGCGGGAGAGGCGGTCGCTGGAGTGTGGGCGTGTGCGTCAGCTATCGGGAGGAAGGGAGGGGGGGATAGGCCGGCTGGCGAGCGCAGGTCAATCACACCGCCGGCCTGAGGGCTGACGGGTGTGAGTGGGTGTCACATACACACCACCACCCACACACTTATCAGCACCCGCGCTTACACCCCTTTCTCAGCCTATAGGCTGCGAGTTTAGCGGCCCCTCCCCCCCAGCGCGCTATATGCCCCTCCCCATCGCCCTCCCGCCCATGGGATTTCCTCCACTACCCACCTCGCTATATGCTCACCACGGATACGCTGCGGCTGAGCCTACCCTGTCACCCACCGATTCTCAGCCATTCCCGGCCTCCTTCGTGCACGCATACCCTCTCTCTCACACACATAGCCCGCCGGCCGGGGGAAGGGGCGAGCCTTGCTCCGCCCAGTAGCCGACGCCTCCCTTTCCATCTCCCGGCCTCCCCCCATACGTGCCAGATTCCGCCTGTACCCTCCTCTCCCTGTCACCTCACCGCCATTTTTCCCGTCGACCATAGGCCCCCCTCTCCTTCTCCGGCCGTTTTTTTTCACGCACCCGCGGGCCCCGCCTGGCCCACCATTTTACAGGTAGGCCGGCCCCCGCTCGCCCCTGCCGGCCCACCCACCCCCTCGCCATTTTTCGCTGGGGGCGGTTTAGCCCAGCCATTTTTAAGCGGTAAGCGCTGCTGCCTCTTGTCCCGCTTTATTCCTCTCTCTCTCGTTTTGGCGCTATACCCCGTACAGCCTCCTCTTTATAAGCCCTGTCCAGCTTATATCCTTTATACAAGCGCTACACAGCATATACGCACCCACCACACCCACACCTTCCAGGCCACCCACCCGTTTCTCCCACCCGCCCAAACACGTAAGTACTACGCCCTGTCTTTTACGCACTGCGCTTGGGTCGTTCCAACCTCGCTTGTATGCTGGCTTGAGGTGCGGTTTCCTTCAACCGCCTCCACCGGTTCCTAAACGATATGTGGGCCTTTCCGGGGGTTACAGACCGACCCTGGTTTACTTTTGCCTTTGCTATCGGCCGACTTTTATTCTCCCTTGGCGTCTATCGAATTATCTATCGGTTACTTTTTAGGCCCTTACCTTCCCTCTCACTTCGGCCGCCGGTATACCTCTCCGTTGCGTGCAGCCGCCCGGAGACCTGGCGAGAGAGGGTGTGTAGGGAGACTTGGCGCGGCTGGTGCACGTAGCGGCTGCATGACTAGCCCTCGCGGCCATGTCCAACGTTGTATTTTTGTTTTGCTTCACCAACCTCTCGGACTACCCTGCTGGATCAATGATGGCCCTTGGCTGCTACTATGGCAGGCCAATTTTTGAAGAGGGTGAGGAGAGGTTGCTAGGCCTAGAGGCGCTGGGCGCTACTTTCTCCATGATGATGTCGCCAGGCCCCGTGGTAGTGGGTGAGCTACACCGGCTTCACCTCCTCACCACCGCTCCATACCCCGTAGCGAAGTGGGCACTTTTCCTTGGTAGGCGCCGGAAGCGACGGGAGAGGAGAGGAGAGAGTAGGCCGTGCGAGATCCGTTCCAGTGCCCACCCGCACAACGCGTAACGTTTCGATGGGACCCCGTTTCGGATCCCACTCCCAAACCTCTTCCCCCCTCTCTCTCTCTTCCTCTCGCCTGCCCGCTTCGCCCCTTATCCCTGCGAATGATACACAGCATCCTCTCCTCACCCGCTGTTTCTCTTACTCTGCCCTGTCGCCTTGCTCTGGCGATGGAGGCGGAGGGGGGTAGAGGGGAGGTGCATCGCGACGCGACTCGTCACGCCCGCGTGTATGGGATCATCGCTATCCTCTCTTTTTCCCCCCCTCCTATGATTTCCTCGCCTGTTTCGCTGCCCTACGCGTGCGCGACCCACACCGCCCGGCACTCCATGCCTTTCCTCCCCTCTCTACGCGTCTCACCCTTTCCCTCCCTTTAGGCCCTATAAATACTACCACCGCCTACTCTTGCCTCACTTCGCCCTCACCCACCACTAACCTCCCCTCCCCCCACATCCACGCCCCCTTTGTATTTTTACACACCTACCCACTGTGTCTCTTGATCCCAACGCCAACCCGTCCCCCACCCTGTACATTTTAATATCCCCACATCACCCGTGCGCAGTCCAACATGCCGAAGGTCAAGTCTGCCGCCCCTGCCTCCTCCCGCAACGCCAAGGGCGTGGAGAAGAAGAAGAAGCGCACCAAGAAGGACCCCAACGCCCCCAAGCGCGCCCTGTCGGCCTACATGTTCTACTCGCAATCGGCCCGCGAGAGCGTGAAGCAGAACAACCCCGAGGCTACCTTTGGCGAGCTCGGCAAGCTGCTCGGCGCCCAGTGGAAGGAGATGACCCCCGCCCAGAAGGCGCCCTTTGATCGCCAGGCGGAGGCCGATAAGGTCCGGTACGAGAAGGAGAAGGCCGCCTACGCCGCCCAGGGCTCGTCGGACGAAGAGTAAATTATTTATTTGTTTCTGTTTCGTCTGTGCGTCGTCGTAATCGTTTTTATCCTCCCACTCTCTCCCTCTCCTAGACATCCCCCCCTCACCCCCTTCCTTTTGTGTATACCCTGTGTGATGTGTGGGCTATAGGCGTGTGTCTGTGTGGATTCCCTCGGATCCCGGCTACCCCTTTATAGACCGGGTGCCCTGGTGTTGACGTGAGTGTGTGTATGCTCACTCCGGCGGACGAAACGAAGTAGTACTTCACCCCCGATCACGTCGCGATCACTGCCGCCTAGTCCCCTCCGTTCTGTAACATGTTAATGATGTGCAACTCATCTGTCTCCTCCACCATAGTGCACCATCTCGAGGGCGACGTGTTCTCTCTCTCTCCCCCCCCTCCCACACACTTTCGACACACATCTACCCTTCTTTCCATTGTTGCCCTCATCCCATCCTTTCGGCCGTGTCAGTTCCTTTTTCTGTGACCCATCTTTTATATAAAATGAATTTAAAGCTGAAGTAGAAGAGAGCTCCGCCTTGCCCAGTCCCTGACTCCCGATGCTACCGGGACATTGGTTGGGATGGTTGGAGTCTGTGCAGTACTAATGCCAACCCCCGGCTCATATATAAGCTACACTTTAGTCTTTATAACCCATAATTGTAACCCGGTGTCTCCCCCATGTGGCGCAGGAGTCTATCCAGATCCGGTAAGGTGGATGACGAGCGCATAATTTGGCCAATAATCTCGCGGGTCAAACAACCAGAGTTCTAAGACAGCCCCGACGTGGTAGCTAGCTTGTACCACCATGGGCCTGCAGTAAGGGAGCTGCTGCGGTACAGACGTGCGAAACTCGGGGGACCACAGGACCCGCCGCCCCGATCCCACAGGTAAAACGTGTCCAGGGCAGTGCTAGCAGCCTAGTACGATTGGCGGGGTTACCTTGGCTTATGACAAAAACAAAAAACAGCTCCCTACATGGCCAGGGGTGGATTTCGTCCAGTAGTTAGGTCATCATAAGGGCTGCATACGGTTCGTTTGCTAGGGTTGGCATTATAGCGCATGGCGGTAGTAGGGGAAGAGCACGAAAGCTGGTCGGGCTGACTATATGAAACACGCCGGAAACTCTCTCCCCCCCCTGCGCTCCAGAGTCCGCTGGCCAAGGACAACAAAAAGGAAACGCGACAACTCCTGGATGTTATGGATTTTTTTCCAATGCTGCGCCCGCCTTACAGTAAGCACCCCTCGATTGAGCGGAGTGTGTCTACCATAGCAAGTCCATTTACCGGAGTTGCGCCAGTCTGGTGCTGCCACGGCCTCGGAAGGGCCTAGTTGGCAATGGGCAGCGGTGAATGACGCGACCACTTGTCCATAGCAGAATAGCGGTGCTGGTCTGGGCGCTCAGTAGCCTCACCAGCGGTTGTAGGAATGGGGCGAGGTAGAGAATAGCTGATCGGCTTAGCCTTGATGCCCACCGCTTTCTCTCTCTCTCTCAGAAACAGCCCAGTGGAGCCTATTTGAGAAGGCGCTGGGGAGGCAAGTGCGGATGGGCAAACGGAAATACAAGGAAGCGAGCTGGTTAGTTGGCAAGGGAGGGAGGGGGGAGGAAGACAGTGGGTGGCACTGATTGTCCAGCTGACCGCTGGCGAGCTCTGAGCACGCGCGTCGTGCCTGTCCATTCTGTTGTGGCGACCCTTGGATTGGGCCACGAGAGGCAGAAATGAAGCAGCCCCATCTGTCAGCAGAAAGGGATGGCAGTCGAGTAAGGGCCCCGGAATGAGGGGGTCGCCCATGTAGAAAGGGGAGGGGGGAGGAATGGGACAGGCAGCGAGCAAATGGTTCGTGCTTATCCGCAAGCGGGCCGGTCGGGCGGTGGAGCCAGCGCTGCAAGGTCTGCAGGACGGAGGTGCGGCCGGTGGGTATGGGACGAAGGCGCGGGTAATCCCCGGGTCGCCTGCTGGTGCTACCTCTGATCCGTTCGGGGCGGTGCTACGCGCGCCCACCGCCATCAATCCTCCCCCCCCCTACTAGGTAACCCGAAAGTCAAAAAAGGCGGCGGCTGGCCGAGCGGGCTTGGCTGGATGCTGCCCGCCCAAGGTGCCGCTGGTGCGGGATGAGACGCGCTCGCGCCCCTGTACACCAGAGTATAGTAGGAAGGTCCGCCTTGCCTCGTCTCCATTAAGACAATTAAGGCGGATATAGCAACGAGCAGCCCCCTCCCGCCTGACCTTCTCTCTCTCTCTCTCCTATCATCACCAGCACGGATATGGGATGCGACGGGGTACTGACAGAACGAGGAAGAGGGCCCCTAGGTCCATAATAGTTCTCACACACTCACGCACACACGCAGCTATCCGTATGCCTGGCTGCTTATCCTTAAACGCGCTTATGGGACCCTCGGCCACCACCGCCTCCACCCCTTTCCCTCCCATCACTCAACCGCGTCTGGCTTCTCTCTCCCTTGTTTTTTTCCACCCATTGGCCACCCCATCCTCGTCGCAACCACCCTGAGCGCCCCGCCACCCATCCCAGTTACCACCATTATACCATCCACCATCCTGTCCTCTTACCATCGCCGCGGCCACCCATATCCAGTCCGTCCTAGTCTTCTATATAATAAGTGTTTAGCCGCTGCTCATAGCCGCCTCTAGAACCATCTCTATCCCCCCCGGTTTACGAGTTTTACCCACGTCGACTGTGTAGCCTTTGGTCTTTTTTTCTGCTTCTTTTTTTTGGCTGGCACTTACCTGACCGTTTCTCCTGTTCGCAGCGCACCCGCCCTCCCATAAGCCCCGCCCCCCCCTCCTTCACCCGCCACCATGCCCAAGGCCGCCCCCGCCCCCAAGAAGTCCGCCACTGGCCGCAAG
>JANBPT010000633.1:0-27737 GCA_027575765.1 Tieghemiomyces parasiticus
ATGGTGAGCAAATTAAGCTAATGGAAAGACACCGAGATGACGAAGGTAAATGCGGCGTTGGCAGATGTGGACAGTGCTACCTTGCGCCTGTCGGACGCTTCCCTTGGTGGGCCGGGGTGCTGCGGGAATGAGAAGCCTCTGAAGCTTGGGCCTCGGGTGGTCGTGCTGCTGGGAAGACCCGATGGTATCGGGCGCAGGGTCCCTCCTCTCCCGCTCCAGGCCAAGTGTGGGGGAGAGAGGCGTGAGAGTATTGTTTATCCGGGGAAACTGGCTTCAACCTGAGCAGTGACCAGTACATTCCTGCTAACTGGACATACCGGACGGGCATTACTGTTGCCACCTGATATTTGGAGCAGGGTCTCAAGTATAATTCATCGGCAGCTATTGGGCAATTGTACTGGGTTGAGGGTATTGCCTACGGAAACCAGCCCCCACAGAGGGGTAGTGGTAGACACCCACGCTGAAAAGCGGAAATGATACTGGATTGGCCATATCCATGCCACGTCCTGGGGGAGGGGGTAGGAATATGGTTCCGAGAAAGGAACACCTATGGCTGCTCACCTCCCTTGCCTATTCATTCTACAGGCCTGGATCCCGAGACTGGCATTCTCGTCGCATTTCGAGCTTCCCGATCGATACCCCCCTAATGGGACAACGGGGGTCTGTCAGTCAGCGTTGCGGGCAGCACACGAGCTCGGGTTGGACCCGGCTCCGGTGGCTGTTAGTCGGCAGACTGGCCATGAAATTGAGTCTGCCTGCATCAGAAACGCGACGCCTATCGCTCGATCAGCACAACCTAGCCCCTGGCCGCACACTTCGTCATTTATACCAGACCGCGACGCACCAGGAGGGGGGAGGGGGGCCAACGCCGATTCACCTTTTCGCTCAAAGGTAACGGATAGGGTTGTCTGCAGGGCGTAGGCGATGAGATCTAGGTGAGAAAAAGGGGAGGGACCCTTGCATCACCTTCCCCTTCCACCAAGTACACTCGATCGCTGGTTGCCGGCCAAAATGCTGATGCAGCCCTTTAACCGGCAGCGGTGGACGAGCGCAGGTAGCAGAAAAGGCTGGAGTGAGCATTTAATCTGCCCAATACAGCTGTTTAAATAGTTGACCCGCGACCAACCCCATCCTGACAACAGCGCAACCATTGCAGAGACTGGGGCTCTGGAGCGGCCCTCGAGCATCATCAGCATGCGCTTACTCCGCCCATCGTGGACCCACCCGGTCCGTAAGACTCATTGTCACTTTTAAGGTCTTTTCAGTCAGACACCTCCACCTCCAAGCAACAGTCCACCCAGGGTGGGGGGGGGTCCAGTTCCCCCCCCCCATCTAGGCCTTGTCACTTGCACCTTCCTTGGGCATGTCCGATATACGGTTGGTCCGCGCAGTGAGCGGCAAAATGAAATCCGGATGGCAGTGTCGGCCGATTGGGGTGCCAAAAAAGGGTATTGTCCGACAAGCTGTGCAAGGTGGGGGGGGCGGAGCACCCTCAGTGGACAGTGGAGGGAGATCGTGTCAGCCCGCCCCATTGTCTCTGATTCTGGAGGCCATGGATATAGCGGAAGTCTGCTATGGTGTCTAAAAACCATTATTGACAAGCATTGGGGATGGCATTGGGTCAGAAGCGATTGGATGAAAGATTGGCCTGTGGCCATTCCTTCCACTGCGACAAGATTTGAACAGGCTGTAGCCCTCACTGGTGAGCAGTAGCGACGCAGCAAACGTGGGGTGCGAAGGAGGTGAATTTAGGGAGTGGGGTTGGGAGATGGGGTTTACAGCTTCTCCACATCGAGCCTCATCCCCGCCCCCTTAGCCTGATGGGCTGAGAGGCTATGGGGTCTGATCGGAAAACTACTAATGAATGCCTGATGGTCGGACACTGTCTACCCAGGAACAAAGTCGGCTGACGCCTGATGAAGCACCGAAATGAGCCCTCCTCTCCTTTTTTATCCCTTTTCCTTGTCCCTCCTTCTTCCCATAACAGCTTATTATCAGCCCCTCCTCCCAGTCGGGTGACATTCCTATTCAATTGAAGTAAATGGGATCACTGACTCTCCTTTCTGGCAGCGATATTGGCAACCCCTCCCCGAATGGCTCGCGTTCACAACTGCCAGGCGAATAAACTCAGCGGGGGGGCAGAAGCTCTAAAGATCAGATCGGAAGGAGGGTGAGGTTAAACGCGTGACGTGGGGGACGAGGGCCGTCACCATGCCTGTATGGTCTCGATGAGATCTCCCCCTTACACGTATTGGAGACATCCGTGCTATATTGAACTCACTACGAGCCCAGTAGGGGGGGGGTAAACTAATGCATTGCATATCAATACTCATGGAGGAGTCGGTTTATTCAACGTTGCGCAATAGCCTCGACTCTCATTAGTGGCGTAAGGCCGTTGTATACCCTACTTGTGATATACAAGAAACCCCCCCCCCAATCAATACCCATGACTTTCCCAAGGTCAACCAATGAAGCAAAGATACATGAATGATTTCAGCTACGCAAGGCTGCCTGATTTTTCCCCGCCCTCCGGAGTCCTTGCCCGCATCAACTCGGCGTGGAAGACCGACAAACATATTCCTTCACGGGCTCCTTAACTTCGTGATAGCTTGTAGCATGCAATGGCCGGCTTGAAACAAACACCAAGTGACATCTAGAACCGAAAGCGATGGGGAAGGGAAAAGGGAAGCTCATGGCGAGGTCCTTGGGTTGGGTTGGACACTGGCCAATTCATTGGCTAAGTGCAGCGGGTCAGGATTACCAGGTGGACCAGCGTCCCCCTGTTTCGTAGAAACCGTTTCTAGGAGGGTTTGGGCTATGTTGCATCGGCCCCCGCTCCGATTCCAATGGTAATTCTAATTGATAAGCTATACCAGGTTGAATAGGCCTGTGGGAGAGACGGGAGCGGATCTCTAAGCAAGGAAGCGGGCTCCAGATTGGACACTAGCTCGCTTAGGTCGTGATCCAGCGGACCAGCCACTGTATCAAGGGAACATCGGTGTTGCCACTCCACGCTCAGTCTGGCCCTAGCCATAGTTTCCCTTGCGACACGCTTGGCGGTCATCACAAAAAGTGCGCATTAGTTGGTACTTGAGGGTGGCGGCCGCTCGCACCTGTGGGCTCTATACATGGGCCGGCAACGGTGGCCAGGATCAGGGCATTCACTCTGGAGACGAAATGGCCCAGACACCCTCCTCTGCGCTATTCTGGTATCGGGTAGCCGAGCTGGCTGCTCAATCCCGTAGCAGCACTCTGACGTCACGCGGACGGAAACCTCTTCCAACTGCCCACCCGCTTCAGCAATATGAAACTGAGCCACAGAGCAGCTGGCCTTCAGGCCTAGGTGCCTAGATGTATGTGTGTGTGTGTGTGTGTGTGAGGATTGGTGAGAGAAGGTGCTGTGTGCTCTTAAGGCTCTGCTAATCAAGCGTCCGGGACTCCGACTATCGGGAACTAGACCCGAATGTGCCGATGGACGCCGAAAAATAAAGGGGGGGCCAAGCCAGCGTTGGACACACCCCAGCCGGTTGGTCCGGTCCGCTTGAGCTTGGGTTGTAATCCCCCTTATTGTGTGGAAGGAGGTGAGGTGAACGGCGACGTGAGAGGCCGAACACGGAAGGGCGGAATATTTTCAAAGGCCTTGGTAGGCCAGGTGGGGATGGGGGAGGTAACCGTGGTTCTAGGCCGTCATCTGTAGGTTCGGTACCCAGGTGCACCATTGCGGCGGGTCCGGTGCTCCCGAGCCGGGCGTGTACCGGCCGGGCAATAGACCCCACGGAGTACGCTATGCTACTAAAGCAGTGCCCACGGCAGCCCTGGTAATAGGGGTGGGGTACCTGCAGGTTTTCATTCTTTGCTGGAAAAAGAGGGAGATCACCCTCCTGGAGGCCACCGCTCCCTCTCCCTAATCCTCGTTAAGCGAGCTTCGCAGAGATCGTGGAACCCCTCCATTTTCCCAATTTGGCGGATGTGAATTAGGGCGCGGTCGCCCTCATTTCTGATGAGGAATTCCCTGCTAGTCAGCCCTTAAGACGGCTTGATCTCTCTGGCACTCTCCAGTGTCTACTGGCTCCATTTGATTCTCAAATTTATACGGACTTTCTCCCCGCACGGTGCCATCTCTCTACCCCCATAGGCTTCTTGCATCGAAGCAGCCAACGACGTCGTCGATTGCTGCCGCTGGCCATCGTCTTATCACGGTTTATCCTAGGCCGGAACTATTGCTCTTTACGCCCCAGTTGTCATGGATACGTGCCTGACCCTCACTTTGCTACGTCAATGCCCCTAGAGTGTCAGGTGTAGGCGTGTCCAGCCCAGCTTCGGTGCGTGATAGCAGCTTCAATTACTATGCCGTTCCGGCCCGGCATAATGTTAAGCGTGGGTAGCCCTCAGCTAGGGCATTATGAACCACCAGATAATGGCCGGGACCCGAGGGCCGCCGTACATGAGGAGACCTGCTATGGCCCGCTGACAGCAGTCCCTATTTCCCCCGCTTGGCATCTCCCCCCCCCCATTTCCGACTTCATGGCGTTGAAGGGGGACGAGGCTCAGAGCGCGCACCATCGGCTGTGGACAGTGTAAACCCCGATTTCTAATGGCCAACCGACTGCGCCGGCAGGTGAACCCGTACACCGTGGGGGCAGCTTGTCCAATCATAGGCCTGCCGCCCTCACCCTCGCAGTCTTCTGCTTATTTTCCCACTAGCTAACGCCCCTCTGAATACCCTGTCCTGTCAATATCTCCTTCCCCGTGGTCCCCGATCAACACCGATTTCCAATTTCCCCATATCCCCTCCCCGCCTTACCTATACACATACCCACGCACCGCAAAACTAGACGTATAAATACTGCCATCTGCCCCCGCCGCTCAGTAGGCTCCGGTGCCCATCTTAATTACCCAGTCTGGCTTCGAAACCTGCGATCTGCACCAAAACCGGCATCACTCGATCCCAAGCCGTGCCGTTCTCCCATTTGCCACTTGGCCGTTTTTCTATGCGGTCATCCTCACGTGTCAGTGCTATACTGCCGATCCCAGCCAAACCTGTTTATTTCGTTTCTAATCGACTGCCCCCCCACGACTTCTAAATCATCGGCGCCCAACTGGCAACTGTTAAGGTCTAACAGTCAATCATATCCTGTTCACGTTCATGCCAAGCTGAGCGACCGTTGAATCCCACCAATGTAATACCCCTCCCCTCCCTTCCGTCATCCAAATTAGTTTCCGACAGCCCCCCCCGGCATTCCTACGTCACAGCTCGACACCCGTCGACTTGGTAGTCACGTCGGCTACAAATCGAACACCGTCAATTGAATCATCCTCGTTCGTGCTTAATCTACCGTCGGCCTTCAAACTCTCCAATTCTACCTAACGAATAGAAGGGCGATCTTCAGGCCCAAAGTTTCACCCGCTCTGCAAACCTTTCACCCCTTTCCCCTGCCTAACTGATCGACAGTGTTCCCCTTCACATATCACGACTCAGGGTCCGTCCATTCCCTTTTTGGACGGCCAAGCGTTTCCGCCGACAACCGGTCCCACTACATCGTCTTCGTCACCTGCGGGCCATCATGCCACTGAACTCGTTTGCGTCTCGGGTGCCCGGAGCGTCCCTCGTCCCTTCACTGGGTTCATCCTACCCTGAAACCTTACCCGACCTTTCGGACACTCTGTCACGGATACTAGCTGTCCTACAGTGCACTAGCTGTCGGCAGCTCGTGTCTGCCCCGCTCACCCTTCCTTCAGGTGACACCGTCTGTCGCGCCTGTCTGCCGGCGGAATGCAGGCCCAAGCCTCGCATCAACATCACCGCCGTCAATGTCGTCAGGGCTGTGGAGGACTTTGCGAACAAATACGCTGGCTATCTGCGACGCTGCCAGGCTACTCGTGTAGTGGACCATTCCCCTTACCTGCCCGCCTACCGGGACACTGCGGCCGGCCTAGGAACTGGGGAAGCTTCAAGCCCGGAATGTTCTTCCTCATTCACCTCCTCCCTCTCCTCGAGCCCCTTCACCACGCCGGTCGCGTCGTTTCCTACGGTCAACTCGGCCCGCGACGACCGGCAGTCGACCACTCCGGAACCCCAGTTGACTCCGCCGCTTCCGGCGGTCCACCGCATCGAACCCGCGACTTGGATCACCCTCCGGGACACCGTGGCAACCGAAGCAGAATGTCAAATCTGCTACGCCCTGCCGTACCACCCGGTTACCACCAAGTGTGGCCACACCTTCTGTCGCTCCTGTCTGTTACGTACCCTCGACCACAGCAATTACACGTGTCCGTTGTGCCGACGTAATCTAGACCGCTTTGCCGTCTATGTGAACCACCCAGCCAACTCAATGTTGGAGGCCCTGTTCCAGCTGCTTCTACCGGATCTCTACAGCGAGCGGGCCCGCCAGGACGACATTGACCAGCACCACGACCCGTCCGAGTACCCGATATTTCAGTGCACGCTGATCTTCCCGCACTTGCCCTGTCAGCTCCACATCTTCGAACCCCGCTATCGTCTCATGATTCGCCGCTGTCTGCTCACCAGCCAGCGCCAGTTCGGTATCTGTCTCCCGGCCCCACAGGGGTCTGGCCACGATGTCATGCCCTACGGCACCATGCTGCAGATTGAGTCGTTACGAATGCTTGATGACGGTCGTTTCCTCGTGAAGACCCGCGGGCTTTATCGCTACAAGCTGCTAGACTGTCGGACTCGCGACGACTACCTGGTAGGTCAGGTTCAGCGTGTAGACGATGAGGACATTGACGAGGTCGAGGCCGAGTACCAGCAACTCACCGTCCCAGCCATCTCTCCGGATCCGGTGTCAGTGACGGCCGTGGCCGTCGCACCCGTAGAAGAGAGTGAGGAAGCAGCTCGCGTGGACACCAACTGCACTCACGTGTCTGAGACCGCCTCCGAACCGGCCAGTGCTCCGTTGGCCCACCACCAGCCCTCCCGGACACTGCCAGCCATTGCCCGCCACGCCCGTCGTATGCGCCGTGCCTCGCCCTACCCATCTGCCGGCTCTACGGCCACTTCCAGCACACCACAGCCCCCATTACCGACACCGGGCGTGGCCACCACGGTCAGGTCCGCCCCCACGGCTTCCGTCGCCACCACCCCCAACGTTGCCTACCTCGTACATACCTGCCAGCAGTTCCTACAGATCCTACACGCTCAGCGCGCGCCCTGGTTCATAGAGCGCATGCGGACTAGTCTGGGCCCTATCCCCAACACGCCGACCCAGTTTTCGTTCTGGATGGCGGCCGTTTTGCCCATCGAACTGACCGAGAGCTACAAGCTGCTCCAGGTCACGTCTGTGCGCCAACGACTGCACATGATCTGCCGCTGGATCGAGCAGATGCGCGCCGTGTGGGGCCTCTCGGGCAACTGTTCTGTGATGTAAACTCGGTCCGATACATCTCACACGGGTGGCAATCGGCAGCCCCTCCTATTTTTTTTTTCTTGGTACTATTTTAATATCTGTGCCATCTTCCCCTTTAGTGTCGGCTCACCCGCGCAAGCCTTTGCATCACTTTCCATTGCGTCCTCATTGACCGAAACCCTAGCCTTATATTTAATTCTATCATGGCCACATTGTGCTAGCGCACTCACTTCCCTCCACTCACGCAACTGGTATCCCAGATATTCATGTTCATCCTCACCGTCACCTCCTTACCCACTCCGGCCGCACGCTACCATTGCACGTCTACACCATCCTTTTCACCTTCTACTCGCGTACCCTGCCATTCATCATTGCCACTCCTCCCTCAAGCACGCCACTGGAACACGTCTTGGTCTGTACAATAAATCATTTTGCCAACAGAATAAACGGCAAACACCCTGCTGTTGCTAGTCCACAGTGTCGAAGCCATCATGCTTCTACCGGATGATGAACCAAAGTAGTTGACGGCCAAACAACCTTTGGGCCCGTCGACGGACCCAATTGAGCCCTTTAAGGCCAAAGCAAGTCGGCAAGTGCAAGCGGGTGCAGGTGAGGTGGTATTGGTTGCTACCGCCGCCTTCTGTGCGACTGGGTTTGGCCTATCACGATGTGGCGTGGCCGAGGCAGACAAGGTGGACATCAAGTGAGAGGAGGAATTATTCCTCGCATAACTTCTAGTTTATGACGTTGTCCAATTCACGCTCGACCTGCCGTGCAACCATGACCCCCCCCTTTCCGCGGCTTATTTTTGTACAATAAAGAGGAATCACGATATGGTGTGGCGTAGAAGGAGTAGGCAGGATGCAGCGCTTCGCGCCCCTCTCGGGGAAACCGTTGCCTCATCAGCGAAGTATATATATGAGCCGAGACGGGTGCCCATGTCTTTTCCTCCAGTTTAGCCCTGCCCCAATTGTGCCGACACTGTACAAAACCTGGTTTGTATATACCTGGTAAAGTGTACCCCCCCCCTGCCACGTGTTCACACGCCGATACCACCAAAAGTTGCCGCCAGTTTGTTTCCCACCATGGTTCGCATCGCACCTATCTTCTGCTTAGGCGTTGCCTTAGTGGGCCACGTCTTCGGCGACGGCGTTCCTGACGCAACTAACGGACAGAAGCGCCCAAGCCTTAAGCGCAGTGCCTCCGACTCGGGGCTCGTAGTTCCACAACTTATGCAGCTAAACAATGAGTTTGCCAGGTTCTCGCCCGTGACCAAAATACACGGGGCGCCCAATCCCGTCGAAGCCCCTAGTCCAGCGAACAGAATGTTCCAGCGCCTAACGAAGGGCCAGTTGGGAACCCAAGAACTCAAGGGGCACCGTTCTTCGAGAAAAGGGGAACCCTCACCAAACTCGCAAAAAGTGGATCTATCGAAAGCAGGCCCGTTCCTCAAGATCGATGAGCCCAACACGATAGGCAAGTCGCTGGCACATAACCTGTTCTTGCTACCAGCATTTAAGAGGATGATGAGAGAGGGGAAGGATAAACCCCGTTTTTGGCACCATTGGAGCCATAAGACAGTGCGATGAGTATGGGAAAGGATGCGCTTCATTGAGTCAACCACTATCAACCCATTGCGGCACCAATACTGATAGTCGAGCGGCCAGTATGAATCGTAGCGGGGTTTCCCGATGTGTGCCAAATGTGTTCCGGCAATAAAGGGCCTTGAAAGATGAGGCAGAAAATGTTTAGAGTTGGAGGGCGATAGAAATCAAGGTAAGAGCAACGAGGATGTGTGGAACAACGGGAGCTACAAATACCAACCAATAGAGAAAGTACGTGGCAAGATGGAGAGGGAACACTCAAAGGCCGGAGTCCTCGGTTGATACGGCTGTCCTGGTCGTCTCCAGTAGGTGCATGAAAGGCACGCGTTACGGGTGACCGGCTGTGTGTTGGTGTATGGCCCTCAGAGGGAGGAAGGGTGCGCCGGTCGGTATGGCGAGCAGCAATGACGCGGGGACGCAAGGTTGAGTGGCGAGTGGTTTCTGGACACCTCACCGCAGCCAATTATTTGTATGAAAATAGAAGTAGCTGGTTGTAGAAGAAATCCATACACAGATACGGGTTCGTCTTGGCGAAATGGCAATACTCTTTTGATATCATTGTACGGGACAGCACAAGTCAACCAAAAGATTTAATAAAGCTGAGCGGGGTGGTTGCTCCAACGATCCCTCCAACCCAAGCCAGTTCCTACCAACCACGGGCATTGGGAGGGATCCCATTAATACGCTGAAGTCCTGATCTATTGCCCAGAGGTAAGTAGAGCCACGCGTTCGCCGTGGCGCAGTCCTGATCAAAGCCGTACTAAGGCTGTCGGGCAAAGGGCCTTTTTGCTTCGTTCGTAACAGACCCAAGCGTCCCAAGGTGGACATTATTGACCGCGTGCGTCCCGGCATTCACACGCTTCCCGTATCTTCTCGACTTTCCAAATCCGGGAATGGAATCGCTACCGCAGGCCAGGCCAGGCCTTTAGCCCCCCTCACACACACACACTGTATACCCGGACACCGATAGACACCGGCCTCCCTTCGCCCCCAGGAGCCACCGTCCTACTCTGCCTTCGCCTCGCCTCTCCCGTCCGACTATACCGACATTTCTATAAAGAAAAGCCCCGTCAGTCATCCCTTGAGCCTTGGGTCCTAACGTCCGTCGTATACAGTTTATCAGCTGCCACCTCGGGCCCGACTAGATACCTTCCACGTGGCTCCACATCTGGTCAGCTTCGCTGGGCCGAGTAGCCCCCCATTCACTAACCCTACGCCCTTTGGACAAGCGTCATGCCGCTACCTTCGGAAGAGCTCTGGCCCGATGTCTTCCCCGACCGGGCAGCGCTGCGGGCCGCCCTGCTCCCGCGACCAGCCCCTGATGCTAATGCCATGGATGGCGAGGTGCCATCTTCAACTCGAACCGGTGGAGGTACCAATCTGACGTCCCTGAACAGTCTGCGACGCGCCGTGGCTCGAAACCCTTGGTCACCCGGCCGATGGTTGCGGGACACTCCCGGGTCGGGCGTACCCGCAGTGACCACCACCCGAACGGCCCCCAACGTCGCGGCCGGTCAAGGCATAACGCCCGAACAGGAACGGCTCCTTGGGCGTCGGGCCGGCTCGCAGGCTCGGGGCAGGACAGTCGCACCCAACCAGCAAACTTGCCACCCACCACTAATCCACACCATCCCGACCTTGAAGGACCCCGAGCTTTTCCTGGCGTGCTTCAGTTGCGGCCGGACTTTCGCACTGTTCCGGAGTAAACACCACTGTCGCAACTGTGGCAACGTCCTCTGCGACGACTGCACCAGCGACCGCTGGGTCTTGCCTAAGTTTGGCTTCCACGAACCTGTCCGGGTATGCCGGCTCTGCCACCGAATGTTGGGCGTCGCCCGGATGGACCCCGCCGCGCTCGGAGATTTATCCCTTGGTACTCTACATTCCTACGCCCGGATATACCATTTGCCGACCATTGGAGTCCTGGAGAAACCGGATCTGGTCCGGCTAATTTATGACGCCCAACCGCTAGCAGACCGGTACGAATGCGCATTCCGCACTAGTCTCCCTGACCCGAGCCCGCGGCCAGCCGAAGCCGTGGCGAACGACGCCTACTGGTTGTGGCGTCCACTGACCGAAGCGGAACTGCGTGACATTGACTATTTGGTGTCGCAAATGTACGGCATCGAACCGGAGCCCGCTCCGACGGGGAGGACTTCTAATGGTGTGCCGGGAGCCGCGGCGACGTCGGAACCACGACATAATCGGTCGTCAACGACCGTGCCATCAGGCCCACCCCCACCGCCATCACTCGCACCGTCGGTCCCGGCTCGGCCGGTCGAACCGCCACCACCCTCCATCCCCACCATCATCGCCAATCAGACCGATATCCGCAGCTTCACCGCCCGCCAGTTGAAGGCTATCCTGGCGGCGAACCTTGTAGATTACCAACATGCTGTCGAGAAGCAGGATCTGATCGACAAGCTAGAGGTGCTGCTCAACAACACCCGGGCGGAACTGGGTAAGTACGGATGGCAAGCCAAGCCCGATGTCCCCTCCCCTCCCTGGCGTATGACCAGTCACAGACTTAGGTCTTGTACCATGACCAGTTCAACTAACCCCGTTGTCCTCTGCCGCTAATTCCGCCTACCGATGTTTCTTAATTTGAACGCCCCCTTACAGCCGCCTACACGCAGAGCCCCGATCAGGAGGAGAACAACTGCCGAGTGTGTTACGACGGGGTCATAAACTGCCTGATCTTAGAGTGTGGCCATATGGCTACCTGCGTCGAGTGTGCCAAGCGACTTCAGGCCACTGTCAACGCCTGCCCTATCTGTCGGCAACCCATTACCCGGGTCGTCCACGTCTTCAAGACCTGAGTCACTCGATCCTTACCCTGTAATACTCTTTCTACTTCACGGCTTCACCTCTTCCCCCCCCCTGGTGTTGTCTGGTCAGGAACTTGGGTCTGATTGACCGATACCACTGGCTGATTATATTAAATATATATATTCGACGACTATGATCCTCAGGCGTGAGTCTCAACAAAGATGCACCGACTCCAATTATACTTCCGAGGTACAATACCCAGACCAATGCTTGACGGACAATCAGCCACCCCCTCCTGACTGGCACTCTATCTAAAAATAGATCACTTAAAGAAAGTGAAGGATGCATTGGCTAGGGCCAGAGAGAGGCTCATTAGACAGGCCTTTCCAGGTAGAAGCGGAGGAAAAAATGATGACTAAGTCTATTTTGACAGTAGCTCTCGGACGCACAATGGCCAGCCCGGATAATGAGCAGCAGCTGGGCAGTGAGCCGCCCGTCTGGTAGAACCTTTTTTATCAAGGAGCAGGATCGACCGTGAAGTCCGGAACGTCATTGTTACCTGCGAGTATGCAGCTGTGTCTCTTGTCCCCCCCTCCCGCCCCTGCCACATACCGAAGCCGCGTAGGACTGATAGGAATGCTTGCCAGGCCATTAGGAACGCAGTGAGCCGCAGGGCAATCAACGCCGAGTACTGCCCATTTATTCTCCACGTTAATCAACCGACAGGTGTAGGTTAGTCGAAGGGAAGAGGGGAGGGGTAATAGGCCTTCACCCTGCAGTGTCAGGATGGTCACCATGGCCCGAAAGTTACATCAATAAGGGGCATCGCCCTCGGCCAGTTCAGAATGGTCCTGTGCCCTCCCTCCAGAAGGGCACTTGACATGCCCCATTTTGTCAACGACCAAGTGGGGAGCCGCACATCTGAGCTTAGCCCCTACCACCGGGCTCCTCGACTGGCTGCCCACCGCCGTTAGCACTGCCCCTGTACTCCCTCGACACGGCCTTTCGGAGTCCGTCATTCAGCCACTGGGTAATTTACGCTAGACGTCTATTTCAGCCCCCTTCACCGGGCCTCGTTGATCCGTGGCAGCGTCGGCCCTCAATGACAGCCGGGTTCAGCCGCGCTTAATCGGAACAATGCCTACCCCCCGCTCCCCTTAACAATTGGCCTCTCTTAATCACCCCCCCCCCACGCTTTCCGGGCCCATTGTACCACCCTCGGGGTCGTACGGCCTACCCCCTTGCCTGGACCGTGGCCAACCAGGTGTCCGCACGCCGCCTTCTTATCGACCACCGTGTTCCAAGCGATCTGCGCCCTTCCCCACCCGTCCTCACTGACTACTCCGCTCTACCCGCCTCGGCCACTCTTTAAGAGCCGGCTTACCGTCCTCCCGCTCTCCCCCGCCTTGCCCAAAGCGTGACGCATCTCACCCTACCCCCGCTGAGCCATCCGGTACTTTCTAGGTCTCTCCTTCGTCTTCCTCCGCCTTACTCTCTACTCCACTCCCGACGTTTTCCGTACCCCTTCAACGATTTTTCTTACCCTCGACTCCCGCCTCCTACCGACCGCACACCTAGTATCTTAATAGCCTTGTTTGCCCAAGATGATGACCACTCAGAGCCAAATCCCCCAGGCGCAGGCCGTGCGCGAGAAGTTTGCCGCCGCCGGCCAGGAACAGGTATTCGCCTACTGGGACGAGCTTACCTCGGCCGAGCAGGCCGGTCTTCTCGAACAGGCGCAGGCCCTCGATGTGGACTACATCAACAAGATCGCCAAGCAGGCCCTTGACAGCCTTTCCGTCTCGCAGGAGACCGCCCACCGCATTGAGCCGCTGCCGGAGGGCAGCGTCGGGTCCACTCTGACAGCCTCAGCCGAGCAGCAGCAGGCCTGGTTCCAGCAGGGTCTGGAGCTCATCGCCCAGGGCCAGGTGGCCGTTATCCTCATGGCCGGCGGTCAGGGAACCCGCCTGGGCTCCAGCCAGCCCAAGGGCTGTTACGACATCAACCTGCTGTCGCACAGCTCCCTGTTCCGTCTGCAGGCCGAGCGGATTGTGCGCCTGCAGAACCTGGCCGCCCAGACGTTTCCGCAGCACGCGGCCACTGCGGTGATCCCCTGGGCCATCATGACATCCGGCCCGACCCGCGCCAACACCGAGGCCCACTTTGAGGCCCACCGGTACTTCGGCTTGGACTCCCGCAACGTGATCTTCTTCAACCAGGGCACCCTCCCGTGCCTGTCGTTCGACGGCAAGATCCTCCTGGAGAGCAAGGGCAAGGTCTCTGAGGCGCCCGATGGTAACGGTGGGATCTACGCCGCCCTCCACCGCCACCACGTGATCAGCGACCTCCGGCGCCGTGGGGTACGGTACGTGCACTCGTACTGCGTGGACAACTGCCTGGTGCGCGTGGCCGACCCGGTGTTCATTGCGTACTGCGTAGCCAAGGGTGCCGAGTGCGGTGCCAAGGTTGTGCCCAAGAGCAGCTGGGACGAGGCCGTAGGCGTGATTTGCCACAAGAACGGCCGGTTCGCCGTGGTGGAGTACAGCGAGATCTCGTCTGAAATGGCCCAGCTCACCCGCGCCGACAACGGCCGTCTGGCCTACAATGCCGGCAACATCGCCAACCACTTCTACACCCTCGACTTCCTCGACCGGGTGCCCACCATCACCGACGGCCTCGAGCACCACGTGGCTAAGAAGAAGATCAAGCACGTCGACCCGACCACCGGCCAGCAGGTCGCCCCGGCCAAACCCAACGGGATCAAGCTCGAGCAGTTTGTGTTTGACGTGTTCCCCTACACCGACAACCTGGCCGTGTTTGAGGTGGAGCGTCGTGAGGAGTTTTCGCCACTCAAGAACGCCCCCGGCACCGGTAGCGACGACCCCGAGACCAGCCGTCGCGATCTAGCCGAGCAGCACCTGCGTTTCGCCCAGGCCGTCGGCGCTACCGTCGTCAAGGGTCCCGAGGACCCAGCCCCGCAGGGCGAGATCTCGTTTGAACTGTCGCCGATCGTGACCTATGCTGGTGAGGGGCTTGAGTTCCTGCAGGGCCGGACGCTGACCACCCCGCAACTGATCACTAAGCCTCTGTAAGCGCGAAAACATAGGGGAGGAAGGAGGGAAGGAAGGGGGTGGGGGAAAGCCTGCGTAGTCCACCGTAAATCTGTCTTGGTATGGATTTCGGCTTCCTTTACCTCCCAATGGCAGGCTCATGATGTGCCGAGTCTGTCCTCGGACATACTTATTCCCATTTATTTTTAATTTACCCTTTAACTCTTTCCACTACCTGGCCCGATCGGCAGCTTCGGTATGTCTAGTTTACTGAGCCTCCATTCCGCCTCTCTACCTCGTTTTTTTCAACACCACCATACCTTCGTTAGATGGATACGACTCCCTAGAACTTTCCATCGGTCTTTCACTCCCAATCACCTTGAACAATTAAAGTAATAGGCCTTTTGCGGCCAGCCCACCCCAGCTAATTGGAAGACGATATAGCTTATCTGATGTTGCCCCGCAATGATTCGTACTTGTTTATTTACTCGCCCGCCGCCATGGGCGCGTCAAAGTCGAAAGTGGGGGCGCGGGTGCTGTTGGGGAACTCGCTGATTTGCAGCTGCACTTGGTAGCAGGCTGCGGGTGAAGGACGGACGGGTATTGGGAATGGGAAGGTGATCCGAATTAGCAGGTGTAGTCCACCCCCACTTGGTTAAGCACCGATTGGCGCAGCGGGGCGACACTGGCCACATACGAGGGGGGGGGGGGGAAACCTACGGCGGTGGTGGCACTTACCGTTCTCCACCTTGGCGAGGCTCTCCTTCATCACTTCGACCTTCTTGGGCATCTGCTTGTGCAGTTTAACGTCGATCAAACTGAATTCTACGCGTGGTTAAAAGCCGTAGGGGAAAATAAGGGCGGGGCAGCGGGTTAGCACCACGGCCCACTACGTGTCAGGGACGGGTCTGATTATTCAGCTAAGCAATCCTTCGCTGGCATGATAGCTCAGGCCGGATAGGATCTTTGCGGTAAAGTTGAGTAGGATATCCCTCCCTTATGTCCACACGTACCGTTGTAGAACTGGCGGAAAAAGTCGCATACCCGGATGGCCTCGTCGCGCTGGCCCTTTGCTAGTGAGTTGATGGCGTAACGCATGAGTTCTCCGGCAACGTCGGCGATCCCAAGCACATAGTCCTCGGGCAGCACGGCGAGCGGTTGTGGTGGAGGGGCTACACTCGCACCGACCCCGTCCTCGGCGTCTTTTTCCGCCCCGATTTTCGTCGATGAGGTCGGTGGTTCCAGTCCGTTGATCCGGGCCTCCACTTCCGCCACGGTCACTAACCGACCGGCCTCCAGGAACCGCCACAGGGCTAGGGCCTCGATATATTCCTGTAGGCCCCCCGTGACCGTACCAGCATACCGATACCGGTCGGAACCTTGGAGGTCTGGCCCCAGTTGACCAATGAGCCGGCGGATCTCCTCGTGTTTCTTTTCGGCTTCGGCCAGGATCCGATCCCGGGAGCTGGGTGTGATGCGCAGAAGGTGGAAAATGAGCTTCTTCCCTAACTGCGTAATGTCCCGCGATAGCTTGTTGAGACGCTCCCGCCGGTCATAGTGAGCGTCAAGGGTATCGCGGATGTTGGTGAAGAGGGCAGTCTCCATGAATGCGTAGGAATGGGTTGCTTCGGTTGGGAAATGGGCTGGGGGGGGGTGGGAGACAGGCCAGGGTATCGGTGCAGTCGGTTGTGGTGATGCAGAGTAAGCAATTTTGAGCTAGTGCGATGGCCGCGTAGAATAGATTAGCGGAATTGAATGAACCCATAAGTACGGGTCTGTTGGCGGCCTAGCGTTAGACCGGCCGGGCGTTCAGGAATGGCCAACCTCTCGCTGCCATCCCGAGCCTGACCAGCAGTGGCAATTTTGGCTCTCCGCACCCTCCGGCGCCTCTACTTTATCCCCGGCTATTACCCTGACCCGCTCCCCTGGCACACGTTGACCCTAGCGCTCCCTACAATTCACTCCCCGCCAACGCTGGTTGGCTGCTTCCATTTGAGTACACAGTTTGTTTACCTTTTAGGTGTGTGGGGCTATTGCAGCATAACTTTACCCTCCCTCTACCACTCGACATTCAATTCGTCCCCGCGAGAAGGCCTACATTACCCTAACGTATACCTGACGTATCAGCCTATTCAGTTGCCCCCTCCACCTCTGCCCTTTCAAAACTAACTCATCCCGCTCTCGCTTTTCACGCCCAGCGCTACACGGTGTCCTTTAATTGCCCACCCGCTTAATCGCCACCGTCCTAGGCTCATCGCACTTCGCTTCCGCGAGCCTAGCCGCCATGCCGTCGGAACCGAACCCTAAAAAGCGGCCGCGGACCTCAACAGGGTCAGTGGACGAGGATAGCACCTCGACCACGGGGTCGACTAGGATCCGCATTCTTTGTCGGGTGCGGCCTTTTCTCAAGCACGAAACCACCGACGACTGCATCACCCTGGAGGACCGCACGGTGCGTATTGTCAACCAGCGTAACCCGGCGGAGGCCTTCCGCTACGAATTTGACGCCTGCTATGACGCCCAGGCTAGCCAGAGCGACCTGTTCCAGCGCGACGTGCGGCCCCTGGTTGACAACATTTTTAAAGGACTCGATGCCACCATGTTTTGCTACGGCGTTACCGGCGCCGGTAAGACTCATACCGTCCAGGGGGACGCCCAAAACCCCGGCCTTATCCCACGGACCGTGGAGTACTTGTTTACGAATAAGCGTATGCGCAACAAGCTCAAATACAGCGTGGCCTTCACATATTTCGAGATTTATAAGGAAAGCGTCTTCGACCTCCTGGTGCCCCGCGACCATCATAGCGTAAGTCACTAAAAACTGTGGTCAAGGCGGGTTGTCCTTCGGACGGGGCGCCTCATCGAGAACCAGCGCTGCCGACCATTGATGTCGAGTAAGGTCTCTATCGGATCTCCTCTTACTAAGCTTCGCACCCTGCCAAACCCTTCCCCCCTCCCTTCGTAACCGCCAACGCTGCCCTCCGTGACATCCCGTGCAGTCCTCCGGCCTACCCATCCGCGAGGACGCCCACCACAACATCTTCATCCCCAATCTTACCGAGCAAAGCATCGCTTCCTACAGCGAATTCCAGCGGGCTTTTCAGGCGGCCTGTCGCAACCGGTCGACGGCCAGCACCAAGCTCAACGTAGCCTCCAGCCGGTCGCACGCGGTACTCACGGTCCAGATCACCTGGCACGACACCGTCCGGAACGCCGACCTGCGAGGCCGGGTACATCTCATCGACCTGGCTGGATCTGAGGACAATCGGCGCACCGAGAATGGCAAGGACCGCATGGCCGAGAGTGGGGCCATCAATAAATCCCTGTTCGTCCTGGGACAGGTGGTCGAGGCTCTCAACACTGGGGCGCAGCGCATCCCGTACCGCGACTCCAAAATGACTCGCATCCTGCAGCAGTCCCTGGGCGGGCGCAGCTTGGGCATGATGATTGTCAACGTGGCCCCCGGCCAAAAGTTCTACCTCGAGACGTACAACACGCTGAACTTTGCAACCAAGTCCAAGACCATTGTGAATAACGCCCGGGTCCACGCCGTAGCGGCGACTCCTATGGAACCACAGTATGGGGCCGTGGGGCTGGGTAAGGCCCGACGGGGTAGTGGGGCGGACGTGGCGGCGGGATCGGATCCCGCCCGGAAACGGGTCAAAGTGGCACCACCCCACGCGACTGCAGATAATCGGGCGCGTCCCGGGCTCGCTAAGGTCCACCCGCGCCTTTCCGGTTCACGACTGTCCGACAGTCAGCGGTCGCAGCCCCCACCCGGACGCGGGGGTCCGACGGGACCCTACCTAATGGGTCGGAAGCTGGAAGATTTTGAGGCCGTGCTGGAATCCAAAGTGGAACGCATCATGGAGAAGAAAGCCCGTGAACTAAAGGGGCAGACGCTCCAACTCCAGGCCAACCATAATGCCCCACTGGCCGGCGCCATCCGGCCCCCTGCCACTACGACGGTACCAATTCCGGCCGCCATCGATCCGAGCGTGCAAGAGCGTCTCGTCCGTTTGGAAATGCGATTGGCCGCCCAGCCCAACGCGGAGGGTATCCTCGACCTGCTCAGCCCGACCACCAAGCATAAGAATGCCCAGGCTTACGTTAAACGAGGTAAACTGCTCGAGAAGCAGGGGCATATCGAAGAGGCCCTCATCCATTTCGAGCGCGCGGCGGAGTTTGTTCCGGACCGTGACACCCTACTCAAGTATATCCAAAAGTTGAAACGAAAGCACGGCGCTGGCGCCGGCAGCAAGGGTGGCAGTGGCGGTGGTAATCAATCGACCATGCCAACTGCTGTGATGTTCAAGTTCACGTGCGCACCCCCCGACGCCCGGGAAAATAATCCGCGGGCAGCTAATACTACTGCTACTACTACGACCGCCACCAACATGGCCCCTGTTAAGGTGACCGCGAGGAGGGCTAGACAGAACGCGCCGTTGTTGCAACGACTCCTGGCTGCTGCGGAGGAGCCCGATGCCAATGACAGTGGCGACGACGACGACGACAGCGAGTCGTTTACCGTGACCACTACGGCCGCTCAGCGTGCCTCGCGACCAGCCCCGCGCCGATCGGGCCCGCCCATAATACCCCCTGACCTCAGCCCCATGAGTATTGACGACGGGTACCCAAGTAGCACCTCGCCCCACCAGATCAATCTCGCCAACCTTACCTGCAGCCGGGGCAGTCTTTCCATGACAGCTACTACCACGACCACCACCACCGCAGCTGCTGTGCCAACAGCATGTGCTACCTTACCTGCCAAAGCCCGGCGGACCGAGTCAGAAGTCCTGACGATTCTTAACGGCGGTGATCTCCGCATGATCATGGCCCTCAAAGGTATTGGCAAGAAACGCGCCGAACAGATTCGTGAGTTTGTCCACACTGAAGGCCCCCTTGGTGGGCTGGCCGAGCTTGCCTTCATTGGGTTTAAAGAGTCCGTGTTGAAGAAGCTGTTGGAGGCCGACTAGTTTCCAACTGGGTGGGAGCCCAAAGGGGGCGTGCCAACCATGCGAGCCCCTACACCCCCTTCTCTCTCCCTCTTCCCCTCACCTCCCATCTACGACTCTTTAAGTATCGGTTCCCTCGTCGTCAACCCTTGGTGGCCAGTCGGCCGCACATGTACAACTCTCCCTATTTCTACTTTAACCAGCGTGCCGTCTTGCCGTTTCCATTCCTGTGTTCATAAATTTACTATCACTATTTGCCAACGAGTTTGCACCATGCGATGATGGAGAGCACGACACCAATGTGTAGTATTTGTGGTGTGTGTCCCGTGAAGTTGCGTTTTGATGTAGGCAAATTTTGTGTGTAACAAGCTGAGCCGTTAGTTTGTACATTTGCATTGATGAACCTATGACATAGTGAGAAATGTTGGTAGAATGGCAAAAGGTCGAGCCTATTAGTACGTGGTCTCACAGCAGGCTGCAGTTATTCCATCCATTTCTTAGATGAGGCTTCTCTGCCCAGTCAACTCACCTTTAGGGTGCCTCCCCTCCATTACCTTGAATGGAGAGTGGCCCGAGTAGCTTGCTTTTGTCACAGCTTAGCCCTGCGATAACAGGACTCGACAGTTCTTTATGGACCTGTTGGGGAATAGCTTTTATGCTGGCTCTTCTCCCGCGGCTTCTGGTCAGCAGTGGTAGTGGCCTTGCACTTTGCAGCCTTGGAAGGCGCCAGACCACCACCACCACCATCATCCTGGGACTTTTCATGCTGAAACCACTCCGGAATCCCATCGTTGGCCCAGGGGCTCAAGAGGATGGTGGTGTAGTAAATACACGGGGGTTGAAAATACAATATAAAAGCATAGGATTCTAGGGCAGTCTCTCGTTTATTGAGGCGGCCGGTGGACATACTACATATACATTCCGGCCTTGACTTCCAACAGTTGACGCGAAGTAACAGCAGCGATGAATACATCATAGGATAAGCAGCAGGGGAAACCACAGTATGAAGGAGACCAGGGGACACTGAAGCATGCTATCCTAAGCAAGACTCATCGTATGATAATACATCCAACGGTGCAGGGAACTTTGATGGACTCAGCTTATCGTCATCGTTCCGAATCCAGGTGAGAGGTTGCGGCTCCGGCTTCAATCATAGGTCGACGATTATCCCGACCACAAGGGGGCTCGGTTCCTATTTCAGTAGGTGTGTTGGCATGCTCCATTTGCGTTTATTTTTCAACAGCTTTAGAGCATAATCATAAATGGTTGTGAATAATATCCCCGATCAGTTTTCAGCTATGTCATCAATGGCGTTGACCTAGGCTAGTATGGCAAGTAGCGTCTACCTTGGCACTGTTGGTACAGCTCGAGGACTTGGCGACATTAACAGCAACAGGCACAACGTAGTATCCACTCGTTCTGGCACAAAATGCGGCGACGCATACTGGCTGGTCACAGCCCGTGCAAACAACGCGTCACCCAAGATGCACAGTTGGCGAGTGGGTAGCGCAAGATTCCCATCTCAGCAGGCGCAAAAATAAAGCTGCTGCTATGTGAACACCTCTGAAAAAGTACAGTAGATGGCAAATGCAAGAGAACGAGAAGGTGAGAGAACGAGTGTGATAAATAAATAAGGTCAGCAACTCGCTAATCAAAGAGAACCAGCAGACCAATAGCATGCGCGCCGAGACAGAGCATGGCGCGAAACCTGTCCTACCACTGACAATTCGAAACGGTCCGAAAGTGGGGTAGAGAGAGAGAGAGAGAGAGAGAGAGAGAGAGAGAGAGAGAGAGAGAAAGGAAATAACCGCCTACCGCCGGCCGGCACGCTTGCGTGGAGTACGCTGCCGACGCGATGAGCTACGGGAGGACCCGCCATCACTGGGTCGCGCCTCGGGTTCTGAGTCGGAGCGCCGTGTTGCGTCGGCGGGGGCCGTGGTGGGTATCGGTGGGATCAGGTCGACGGGACTGGGTAGGGTCGAAACGGATTCAGTGCGCGACCGCGGGGACGGGCTAGAGGGTCGGCGGCTACGTGGGTTATCGGTGTCGTCGCCATCATCTTCCTCGTTCTTCTTGACCACAGCTGGATTCGAGCTGGCACCCGCCGAGCGACGGTTGGTAATGTTACCAAGATTGAGGTCCGCCGCAGCGGCAGGTGGCGGTGGCGGCGAGAGTGGCTCATCGGAGTCTTCAACCTCTTGCCCTGACAAGAGCTCTTCATCGCTCTCGTTCCCGGCGTTGGATGCCAGATCGCCGTCAGAACCGGTGGCCTCCGACCCGCTCAGACTATTGTCTACTGCATCGTCGTCATCGTCGGCGGGGAGGCCACCGAGCCCTGGTTTGACCAGGTGGGCAGGCAAGGTCTGTCGGCGGGAGGCATCGGCGCGTAGCCGGTCGGCGCGGCTAAGGGTCTGCGTCCCACCACGATGTGATGTCTGGTCGATAGCGGACCTTCCGGGAGGCGACATGGTCATTCGTTCGCGGTGGAGCAGGGCCCCGCCGACCGAGTGCCGGGGCCCGGCGCGCCGCGGTGTCTGCTGCGGGGTACTATCGCCGGGCTGAGACTTGGGTGGGATAAGGATAGGTTTACCATCCTTGCGACCGTTGAAGTAGCCGCATTTGGGGCAAACGTACTGGGTGTGCTGGATTTCGTCCGGCAGGACCAGGCCATTGTGTGCAAAGCAATTCCGGCAGACCAGAGCGTACTTGGTCTCTGGCCCTTCGTCGCCCACGATTTTGTCAACCAGTTTATCGTACCACGCACGGGATTGTGGGGAATTGCCCGCCGCCATGGACGCCGGGGGCATGCGCGGGTGGGGGCCCAAGGCCGGGCTGGGACTACCAGGGCCTAGCGGGACAGGGCCCTGCGGTGAGAGCGGCGATGGACCGGGGCCAGGGCGGCCAGTCAAATTCGTGGTGGGCGGACCTCCGCCACCCTGGATAGGCAGGCGCTGGCGCAAATTACCGGCGGGACCGGCCGGGCTGGAGGCCGGAGGACGTTTCGTACCCGCCACCGCTGACGGTACCGCCGGGTTCCCCGGTCGCTGTCCACGGGTCGGCTTGGCCGGATCCACGGGGGTACGGGGTAGATCGTACCGCTCGAGCAAATTCTTGGTCGAGTAGTAGGCCGTTTTCTTCTTGAGCTCCTCGACCTTGGCGCGCTGCTTCCCCTTGAGAGTCACAACGTACGCCTCGGCACTGGCCTGGCGCCGACGGTACCACAGGTGGATAATTTTGCGCACATAGTAAATGGCGAACGGACCGATGGCTACGGGTGCAAACTTGAACAGCCAAGTCTGCAACGGCTCGTGGTGCTGGTTGAGGTACGCGTAAAACAGGAGGACATAGAGTGCGTAGGCGAAAACGGCGTATATGAGGAATACGACGCCCCATTTCTTCTCGCGGAGTTTGATTTCGGCCAGGTGGGCCTGCGACCGCCGGATTTTCTCGTCAAGATCGGCTAGTACTTGCTCATAGTCCGTATCGCCGGACCGGCGGAACGACAAGATGGCGCCCATTGCTCAAGCGGCTGCGGGTCAGGATGGCAATGGCGCAGAGGCGGGGTGCGAGGAGGGGGGCTAGTTTGGGCCGTTGAGAACCAGGGTTACCAAGCCAGGGAGCCACTGGCGATACTAACGCGACCGAGGTAAATGTGGTTGGCAGCGAAGGACCAGGGCCTAATAAAAGACAAAAAAACTCAGCAAGACCTTAGGGAAGCTTAATAAACCGGCCCTGCACTGCTAGGGTAAGGTGGTCGATACGAATAAAGGATGCAGCAGGGAGGGTGATGCGTACATGAGTCAAGTCGAAAAAACTGATAGGCAGGCAGAGCATGAAGGGTAGGACGTAGGGCGGTGGGGTGGGGCCAAGGGCGTAGCAGGTTGGCGACGTCAGAACCTACCCCTAGGGTCCCCCCCCCCACCCTCAACCCCCCACCAGAAAAAATTAGTCAAACCAGCCAGCCCTACCCCTACATTCCCCGCCTGTTTTCGTATACCCCCGGCCCACACACATGCCACCCCCCCCCCCCCTCCCACACGGGGCGTGCGACGGGTTGCCAGCGAACACCGAGGTAATCACGCCAGCTTGCTGCATTACCCCCCGCTGCAATCGTTGGTAGCTGAGCTGAGACAGGATCAAAAGCTCTCGATTTACCATCTTACTAGTTCTATCCTGGCTAGGACTCTAAGCACATAAGCCCCACCGAACCGGAGCACCCAGCTTAACCATTCGGAGGTGACCATTCCAGAAGTTGTTAAGGCATCTATCGGGACCCAGTACCCTGCAGCTACTCGTGGCGACCCTATTTCCCCCCACCCCTGGCTAGGCCGCCCCGACTCTGCGCATGATGAATTCAGGCCAGTGGAGGGGGGCAGAGGTCTAGCCGATGGCTCCTGGCCATTATTGGTACTATCCGCCAGTTGACAAGCTACAGACTAGAATACTTTACTAGGAAACGACGTAAAACAAAAACAAAAGTACACTGCAAGGAACCCAACGGTGGGGCGCGTGACAGCGACCTGAGTGAGGTGGGGCGGTAGGCCCTGCCACAGGTGAGGGAGAGAGAGGCCAACCAGCCAACCCCCCCAATTCAATGCTTAGACTCCTTCCACTTGTACTCTTGACTCTCCCGGATGGCACGCCACAGGTTCACGTGGTAAGTCCTCGACATGGTCGACCGCCCACCGAATTGAGTCACCCGAGCCTGGCCGTCTAACGGAACTCATCTTTAAGCTCCAGGATGTTATTGCGGGTGGTGGCCACCTTGCGCACAAAGGTCTTAAGCAGCTCAGCATTGGCCGGGTTAGCCTTCAGCTTACGTTTGAAGAACCCAATCAGCTCCCGGGTGTTGAATCGATTAGTGCGGATACACTGTGTGACCTCCTCCTCGGTGAGTTGGTCAGGGTCTCCCGTGGCGGCGGCAGCGGCCTGTACCCGGGGTTTCTTGGCTTCTGGGTGGATCGTAGGCGTCATCGCGTCACCGCCCGCCACGGAGCCCTCGCCCGTGGGTTTCCGTGCGCTGGTCTTTGCCGTGGGGGTCGCCACGCCTGGCGGAGCGGTGGCAGCGGTCGTCGTGCGCTTACGCTTCTTGGCACTAGCGGGGGTTCCTGCCGCAGCGGTCGTGACAGCCGCGTCCTTCTTTTTGCCGGCCGCACCAATCACGGGGGTACCGGGCTCGGGCTTGACGGCTGCTGCCCCGCTGACCGAGTCCTTACCCGACGCGGGCGAATCGGCAGCCATGGCTTCTTCGACGTCCTCAAACAAGTCGTCGTCAGAGGCGTAGGGGTCGTCCTCGTGATCCGACTCATAGGCCTTGTTCTTCTCAAGGTCGCGTACCAGGTGCTTAAGCTGTTTGCCGTCGGCACCCAGCTGATCGCCACGGCCCTGGTCCACGTCCTCGAAGGCGTCATCATCGTCGTCTTCGGCGTCACTGTGTACCGTGCTGAACTTTTGCACCTCCTTCTTGACCCGCTCGGCCGCCTCGCGGGCCTCATCGTCCTGGGGCTCGTACTCGCCACCGCCCTCCTCATCGTCCTGGAATACGTCGTCAAAATCCATCTCGTCTCCATCGCTGCCCGGGCCGCGGCCGCGTCGCCCACCCTTGGCGTCGTCGTCCCCGCTCTCGTAGTTGAGCGGCGTGTCGTCCACCGTCTGGAAGTTTAACGCGCCCAGTTCCTCTACATCGGCCGACCCGCGTCCAGGCGTGTAGATGAGCGACCGCAGCCGGCCTAGGCCGCTCGTACTGCCACCACTGCTGGCCGCCGCGCCGGCTTCGCCCTCGGGTCGTAGCACACGCTTTTTCATAAGCCACCGGCTGCTCTCCTCCTTCTCGGCCAGCTTGATCTGCTCCTCGGCCTCGTCGATTGACAGAGTGGCATACTGCGGCCGGGGCTGGAAGCGGTACCATTTGCTGGAAGGGACCACTTTAAACCCGTCCTCGATCAGAACAAACATAACGTACGACGAAGTCTGGCCACCCTCCAGGGCCCCCGTCCACAGCTCCTGGCGGTCAAAGTCTTCGAGGAGCCAGGGTTTGCTCTCGGTCTCGCGCAACTTGCGCATGGCGTCGTCGGCCAGGTAGATCTGCTTGGTGCGCTTCTTGAAGAGGTTCTGGCGGTTGCGCGTGGCCCCTCCATAGGGTGCAATCACTGTGGTATCCATGGAGGGGGCATTCCGGCCTCTGGTCGGTGGCGGAGCCGGGGTGGGTTCGGGTTCCGGGGCGGCCCCGCTCGCATTAGCCGGCTGGCTCGGCCCTGCGTCACCACTGGTACCACCCGCAACGGCGGCGGCATCCGAGGCGGCCTGGAGCTGGCTGGCGCGGATCATTTGCTGGATGGTCCCGCGGTCTCGCCGGCGCAGTTTCAGCGGTGGTACGAACTCGCCAGGATTGACGGTCTTATTGGACTGAAATTTCATCAGGTAAAAGTTGCCCTCACCCTTCTTCCCCGAGACCAGTCGATACTCGGCGTAGTTGCGCTCTGGAGCGGGTGCCGGGGTCGGTTTCGCCACGGGTCGGGGGGTCGTGCTCGCGGGCCGGCCCGCAGGGGGAGGCCGTGCGGGTCCGGCCGTTCCACTAGCGATCCCGGCGTGTGCAGGTAGGGGGCGGCGTTCGGCGGCCTTGGCGCCCGGTCCACGCATCTGAGTGACACCGCCGGGAAGAATAGAGGGTTTACTGGGGCGTAGGAAGCTGGGAATCTTGCTGCCTGGCGGCCGGCGCGGTGGTGGAGGTCGCGGCGTGGCCCCGGCAGGGCCACCGGGGGGACGTGGACGGGGTTCCATAGCCGTTCAATGTAGGGGTGTGTGGTATATTCGTAAACCAGTGAAGGAAACGACGCAAAATAGCGCAAATCAAGGTTCCGGTCTCGATGTCGCAGCGGTCGAGATGGGCAACGAAGGGGTACGAGAAGCAGGTTGGGGAAACGGTAGAGCGGAGTGAAGCAATGCACGAGTGACGGTGTGGGCCTCGGGTTGATGTATGAAGTGGATCGGGTGGCCGGTTTGTGCCAACAATGGCCAAAAGGCACGGCCTAGTCAGCGGGTGTGGGATATCCGGGCAGCCGTCCGATTTGGGCACGGGCATATTGACATGGCGACAGCGGCCCAGTGACTGGCGGTAGAACCCATCAGGCGTGGGTGACGGGCGAAGCTGCCGGGGAGGGGCGAAGGTGCCACCAAAGACAGCCTTGGTTGTGTGGAACAAGTGGTTCTGCAAGGAGAGGCCACCGACGGATACGGCACGGACCCGGCCATTCCACCCCACCACCCCGCACGGCAGATAGCGAATACAGGTCGTGAAATACTGCCGTGGAGGCTTTACATAGATGCAGGCTTGTCTGCTCAGTGTCGCCGAGCAGCCCCACTCACAGGCGTGGAGGTCACATGTGGGGCAAGCCGGAAAAGGCTTCAACCAAGAATGCCATACCTTCCAGGTCCAACGCTACGCACATCCAATCCCTCCGCAACAACCATCCGAAGCCCTCCGCTGGCTTGAGCTCGGCGCCTTTCGTCTCAACCGACACCTACATGGACTGCCCGGCAAAGGCAGATTGGCTCTTGCTAGCTTTCCCTCCCTCCCCTATTCACAACAATCCCTACGCTCTTATTGCTGGCCCAAACTCCGTCCTCGCTACCTGCCTTTGTTAAGCCCTGCCGTACCTCATCTTTCCAGTCCTCGGTACCCTATCGTCTGTAACTCTTCCGGTCAGCCCTACAGGGATTCTCCTCCACCTCTCTGGCCAGGCCCGGACGGTGCATAGTTTCTCCCATCCTTCCATCACCACCTGCTTCCACCGCCATGTCGCATCCCAGAGACCGCCCGCACGACTGGGCCTTTGGCGCCGACGACGCCCTGGCGGCCAGCCATTTTGACGACTTCTCAGACCTCCTCGTGTCCAGCGCCGCGGGGGATTCCGCGCTGGAGGGGTCTGGCGATTACCACCACCACCGAAGCCACCCGCAAGACAATAACCCCTTCGCCGACGTGGTGTCGCC
>JANBPT010000634.1:0-27706 GCA_027575765.1 Tieghemiomyces parasiticus
AGTGAAGAAACCGCCCTACTCAATGGGGCCGACACCATCGAAATGGACCCCAATGGAGCGCCCACGGAAGAAGACCCCTACGCACCCGTGATTGATCTCTCGTGGTTGGCTGTGCGAGATCTCTACCGCCGTTCCGCGGAGGCCTATGCTACCCCGGCGGAGAATACGGAGCGACTATCAGTTTAGAAATGTGGCCGGACGAGCGGCAAGGGGGGGGTATCATTTTTTTATTCTACCTACCCGTGGAACTTGAAGGGTGTTCACGTCCCTCCGACCCTGCCCCAGAAAAGGGTATCCGCTACCCCCGTCGCCCTTCCCTCTTTGTATTTAGGGTGTTTTGTACTTTAATGCAACTGTAATTCTTGCCACCCGCCACACCAATGGGAAACGTAGAAAATGATGGAGTTATTTAACCTGTTGGCACTTGTCGGAGTAGCCAAGGGTGAGGTAGATCCGGTTCAGGCAGAAGCAAAAACCCACTGATTAGTCTTTGTGGACGATGGGGCCTTGAACTCGTATCCGAGTGATTTAGTGGCTGGGGCACGTTGAGGTGGCTATTGACCTTGACCGCGTCCCACTAAACTAAGTATCATTTTTTTTGAGATCCTTAGCTGCCAAATGGAGTACGACAATAACTTGAGTGCAATTGATGGGCGCTTCACAGTGACTGGCAGTGGTCACAATCACAGGGTGCCCCAACACCGACAACTGGACTCCCGGACTCGGTTGAAACGCTGTCTGACAGCCAGGGGAGAGTGGGCCAATAGCCCATATCCATCTCCGGAAATGCTTACCAGCGCTCGTGATCGCCGCCATTGAGAACGGGAAACGCAGCCGGCGGCTTGGGGATGTGCAGAGCAGGGAGGGGGGGGGATTACTGTGAAGAGCGCTACTCGACCAGCACCTCGTGTAGCCCTCAGAGGCGGTCGAGAGAAGCATGGCGGAGGGGACGAGGTGCTGGCCAAAGATTGCCACAACCACTGAAGACCTGGATGGGTGGGGCGTGTGAGGGCCATGGGGAATCGGAGAGTGTGGTAGGTCATGGACGTAAGGGATGGGGCTCGGGCTATTGGACAGATAGTGCAGAAAATAACCATCCCCCTGGTAACGTGTTGATGAACCAAAGGCGGGAGGGGGGAAGTGGGACATTCGGACTCCGCGGGCATGGGAGCAGAAAACAAATCATTGGCAGGTGGCGGCCAATTAAGCACCTGTCGGCTAACCTATAAGCCGGTCGGCCGTCAGCGGTAGCGCATAAGGACAGAGTGGGCTGGATTGATCGGTCCCCCTCCCCCAGGCTGTGCCCACCGAGTAGCACGTAATCCGGCTGGCGTCGACAGCGTGGCCAGGAGGCCATTAGTCGCAATGAGATCCCCAAGTCGCCTCTCAGCTAGGCGGGCAGGGGCGGAGGCCTGAACGGCGAAGGCCTGGACGGCGAAGGTCGCCACCTGGCAGGAGTATCGGTGGGGCGGTCTGTTCCTCGTCCGCACTACGTCTGGCGGTTTGAGCGGGCTTCATGGCGTTTTGGGTTGGATAACAGTAGGTCGGAGGCTTGATGCCAGTCAGTCCACGCCGACTCGGCCATCTGGTCTTTAGGCCGGCAGCTGTGTGCGTCGTGGGCTATTCAGGGCACCGCTAGTCTCTGAGGCCACGTGCCCAATGCGCCCCAGCTAGGACGCTCCATCGGGAATAGCGTGCGATGAGCCATCAGCCATTGATTAATCTGGCAGAGCTGCCCGGTGAGGCACAGTTTAATGACCGTGGCAGAAAGGACGGCGGGCGGCGGTGCAGGGTTTGATAGGGGATAATGGGCGGACCGGGGCACCGTGGCCAGTCCCCCCCCCCGCCCACCCTCGTTTCCGCGTGGTCGAGGCGGCCCTTGGTCACCGGCGGGTGGTGGGTGACCCAGACCGAGGAGAGGCTAGCAAGGTGGACGCTAGGGGAAGGGCGGCATTCGCGCGGCCGTATTCGTCTTCCGCCACCACAGTGACGAGCCCGCCAGCGGTCTTCGCCATTCTAAGGATCAGGTATAAAGAACGGTCACCGCCACCGGCCGCTTGGGTGGCACAGTGTCCAACTAATTTTGCTTGACAACGGATACTTACAGCCTATAACCGCCTTCGAGGCGCACCTTGCCAGCCGCCCCCACCATTACCTGTGGCCTTCTTTTTTTTTGCGTCCGGCCCTGCCGCACCCTCTATGTTCACTCTGATCCACCAACCACCTCCACACAGCCACCGCGTCGTTTCGTCCCAGCGAATTTCTCATCCCCGCCCTTCCGTTACCACCAGCTCTGACGCTTTAGCCCGCAAGCTGTATGCGCCTGTATGCACCGCGGGGCCCTGCGCCGTCCTCAACCGCTTGACACTACCCCCTCCCCCTCTTGAGTGGTGCGGCCCCTTCGACCCGATCCTTCTCCCCACCCTCTCTCCTGGCACCCGCCACCCCGCACTATAATAACCGCCATGCTGCATCCACCGGCGCCCCGCGACTAAACCTGATTTCATTTTTTATTATTTCAAGCTAATACTTCACCGAACTTGGCCCCCTACGTGTAGACACTGGCTCCCTAAACCTGCCTACCCAACCTTCGTTCACCAGCCAACTTCCCGTGCTGACCTTCCGCCGCCTCGACCAGCCCACCGTTCGCCCCACAGCTCCTCCCAACCCCAGTCACTCGGTTGCTACGGTGCTTGCACCCTTTCCTCCGATTTGCCCGTCTGCCGGCTTCACGATTCCGAGAAGGTGCGCCTCCCGTGTAACCCCGTCGTGCCGCCTCACCGCCGGCTCAACTATCTCGTTGCTCTCTGTGTCTGTCCTGCCGCATCCTCCTACGTTTGTGCGTCAACCCTCGACCCCATTCGCCGCCCGAGCGCTGCTCCTCCCTTCCCTCTAGCCTGCCGTGCCCTCCCGCTAGAAGGTAACCTCCATACCCGCTCCTTTTGGAACTCCGCCGTTCATTGCCACGTACACAGGCGCTGTCTTATCCACCACGCTCTCTGCTTACTACCCCCTTCCATCGCCTTTTCTCTTTCTCGTATTTAGTGGCAGCAAGCCTCCCTCCTACTTCGACAGGGCCCTCACGAATGCCGCTTAAGCCGGTTGACTGATTATTTTTGGGACATTTTTGTAGTATTAACCAGGTATATGCCGTCCTTAACCGCCTCCGCTCCCCAATGCACTCGCACCTCAGCGGCCCTGAATCCATCACCTCTTCGTCTGCTTTAAGCCTGCACTGGCCCTAGGCTCGCGACCTCCACCTTGCCACCACCTTCCTGCCAATAGGTCCACGGACGTGTGCCCCAACCCGACCCTCACCCTACGGTTCCCGCGACCCGCCTACTGCTTGCTCCCCCCCTCATTCTCCACTCGTTTTTGGCCACTAACAGCCTAGTCGCTAGGCTATTTATGGTCCCCAACTCCACGGTACCCGTTCCGCCGTATATTGAACAGTAAGTTCGTGTTTGTGGTACATCGGTTAACATGACGTATAATCATTATTAGCAAGGGCCTACAGAGTATATCTGACAGGCGCCGCAGTTGCCGGTGTGATGGCACAGCGGTGCCGGTCGAAGGTTCGGCCTGTGTAATGTTGCCCAGATGCTTGCTCCGGCTTCGCCACCTTATCTCTTCCCCAGCCTTGGCAGCTAAGGCTACCCGTACGGTCTTGTGGCACCATCCCCATGAGTAGTGTCGGGTTTCGGTGAAATGGCCACCTGGCCGCCCGGTTGGCACTTCTGGGAAACCCCGTCCGCTGTTTGTTGGTCGTGGCGGTTTCCTCAAAGACCACTGTATCGCCCGATTTCTTTACGTGTCTATTCTCTTCCCCTCCCTACTCCCACCCTGCCTAACAGCCCCTCCCTTCCCCGTCGCCCGCCCTGCTGGATGATGCGCTTGAATAGGTGGATAAGCAGTGAGGGGCTACGTCGGTCTCTTTCGGGGGCAAGATTGGGGTATCCGCCCCCTCCCCGCTCTTGCCTACTAGCGACGGCTGCGTCCGCTTCGTCTGTGGGTCGTGCTGGACACGGCCATACATGATGGGATGCCGTCACCTGCTCCAACTCGTCCCGCATAGAAACGTCCCTTCGGCTTCCGAGCCTATCGGCAGGTTGGAGGGGAGGGATAGGGGAAGCAATAGCAGTGGACAGAGGAAGGGTGGCGGTGACGATGATGTGCGGTGGGGTCTCCCCTTCACGCCCTCATGGTAAACCTCCCCCAGTTCAGTAGCTTTGCCTCTACCCGGGCACACCTCCTCCCCCTTCACCACCGCCTTTCCCCAGTCGGTAGGCAGCACCGGGAGGTTGCTCAAACTTGTCTATCGCCGTACTTGTTTGCTGGGGGTATATTATTCGTTCCGCCCCACCTTTTTCCGATTTTATACTTCCCTCCTCCTGGTCTCTACGGCTCACCTTTTTCAACTTCTCAGTCTGTACAGCCTAACCTTGGCGGGGGCATTTTCTGGCACGATTGTTTTTAAGCCCCGTCGGACCTACTTAAGCAGCTCGGACCCACCGTTACGCCCCGTTTACGTTACTTCCCCCGACATCGTTCTTCTGATTTACTAACCAGGCTCTCCACTCACTTCCCTTCTTACCTGTCTCCTATTCCGCACCTGTCCACCCGTCCGGTCCCGCCTTCTCTACTCCTACGGTCGCATTCCAACATCCGTGGCCGCCCGTCTGCCTTGTCACTCATGGTGCAACGCCTACCTGTACCTTTTGCCTCGACCTACTCGATGCCCTGGCACTGTGACCTGCGTACCCGTTGGTCCACGCTGTGATCTCGTCCCTTCCTCTCAGTCCAGTCAACCTACTTGTCGCCACGGTTAGCACCTGTGTCTTCGGGGGTCCAAGCTGTCCCCTTCCACTTTTGCCCTGCAACCGTCGTGCCTCTCTTCAAACTTCGGACGTGACCCGGTCCTGCCAAACTACCTACCAGTCCCTTCGTTATTTGTTGCGTAGTTCCTTCCTCACTTGACTTTTTTTTTTGCACCGCGCCCTACGCGCCACGCCCTTCCCCCATCCTCCCCGTGTGTCGTTGCTGGTGACCTGCACCTCCCACCGCGTCCTTCACCCTTACACTCCCTGCGTCCACCTGTTGTTACTCCTTCACCTTTATATTTTTTGAGCACTTGTCCCTTCACTATTATTGTCAACTGCCGGTGGACTGTCTGACTACCCTCACTCCTCCTTTCAGCACCCGCCCCTAGCGCATACCGAATGTCCTGTGGCTGACGTCTGACCGCAACTCCGACCTCCGCGAATACCATACTCTCACGCGCGCTCGTTGACCACGAACCACTCACATCGTCCGTCCGCTCTTGACACCCTCTGCCTTTCCACCACTTTGGCTATTGTTTGCCTGACCACCCATTCTCTCCCCCGCTCTCTTTGTCAGCACCTTTTGTTCGTACCACCCCGTGGCCCGCTTGCCAGCCGTTCCTCTTCTCCCTCTCCACCGCCTGAGTTCCAGCCCCGCAGCCCCGTCGCTTATTCCTCCCGCACCTCGCCTGTTGCTTGCGCCGTCATGATGCAAGCGCCGCAGATGCCCATGCCCATGATGATGAACGATGGGCCACCCATGGTGCCTATGCCCGGCCCGCCGATGGGCCCTCCCATCACTACTGCCAATGTCGAAGCCCAGATGCACGCCATGATGAATATGAACCCATTCGACCGCCGGCGGTCGGCGTTCCCTACTCCAGCCGGGCCCGCCCCCGTGGGGCCCACGCCGGCCCATCTCAAGCGCAACACCACCACTGCCACCTCCAAGGACGCTTCCGGATCCTCGTCCCAGAACCTGTGCATTTACGGGTACCGGTTGACCAAGTCGCTGGGCCGGGGAACCTTCAGCAAAGTCTACCTTGGCGTCAACAAGCTTACCGACGAACATGTTGCGCTCAAATTCATCAAGAACCGCCCTGGCAACAAGTCCGACAAGCACGAGATTCGTGTCCAGCGTGAGATTAACATTTTGACACTTATCCAGCACCCCAACATCATCTCTATCAAAAAGCGGGCCGACACCGCTAACAATACTATCCTCGTCATGGAGTACGCCCAGGGCGGCGAGCTACTCTCCTATATCCGCCAGAAGGGCCGGCTACAGGAGTCCGACGCCCGCAACTTCTTCCGCCAGATCGTCTCCGCCATCGATTACTGCCACAAGAACTGCATCCTGCACCGCGACCTCAAACTGGAAAACGTCATGCTGGATGCTAAGCGCAATATCAAGATCATCGACTTTGGCTTCGCCAACACCTTCCAGCACGAGGGACTGCTGGACACTTTCTGCGGGTCTCCGTTCTACGCCGCGCCCGAGATGGTCAACGGTGTACGCTACACGGGGCCCGAGGTAGATATTTGGAGCATGGGCGTCATTCTCTTCTTCATGCTATGCGGCCGGACACCCTTTGAGGGCGAAAATCTACGCGAAATCTACCAAAAGATCTCGCTCGGCCAGTACACCATTCCCCCGAACTCTCCTATATCTAATGCGGCCGCCGTCTTGATCCGTCGGATGCTGGATATTAACAAAGAGACCCGCATCAAAATGGAGGAGATCCGCCTGAACCCCTGGGTCAACGAGGGCTACGACGGACCCCCAAATGACTACTTCCCCGTGCGTCCCAACCACGCCACGCTCCAGCCCCGCAGCAACATCATCCGGGAGCTGGTCAACCGCCACAATCACTCCGAGCGCGAGGTCCGCGAGTGCCTACGAAAGTACGCACCCGGAGGCCACCCCGTGGTATGCCTCTACTACTTGTATGAGGACTACATTGTCCGTCGCCAGCAGCAAAAGAGCCAGTCCATACAGCGAAACCCGCAGTCCGCCGAGTCCCGGCCGGGTGCCCGTGATAAGCCCGGCCGCATGTCCATGCCTGTCGGAGAGCGCACGCCCAATTCCCCGGGTGTATTCGTCAAGGCCCCGGGAGGCCCAGATCCCCGGAATCGGCGCAGCTTCCACCCTTCCGGTGCCGCCGCCCCCAACGGCCCGGGTAGACATGACCGTCGCAGCGCCTACGCCCTGGCCGAGGAAGACGCCCGGATGCAGGCTGATCGTGCCCGGAAGCACAGCAGTTCGTCATCGCGCCGGGAGTCCGGCGGCCCGTCGCAGCAGCCGCCCACCCCGGGGGCCCAATGCGGCGCCACCTTGGCCCCCAATGGTGGCGGTCCGGAATATTTTGAGCGGCCCAAACATCTCTCCCAGAACATGGGTGAAAGTCCCACGGGCCACTCCTTTATGTCCATCTTTGGCCAGTCGCGCACGGGGGTCAACACCAAGAGTGGCAACTTTGATCAGGGCTCGTTAGGCAACCTTTCCGTGGGCATGATTGACACGTCCACACCCAACCTCGACAAGAACCGCAAGTCAACCTTTTTCCACTCGGTGTTAATGCGCGCGCGCAAGTCCATGCCGTTCCTGCTCCGAGTCAACCCGTCCCCGCCGGCCTCGCCAGTTCCGGTCATGCCCCCCAACCCATTGCGGCCGGCCAAGGGCAAGTCGTTAGACCCCAACGCTGCTGCTGGGCTCGACCCGCGCCGCTTCTCCGGGACCGCCCCTTCCACTCCGCTGTCGCCGATGTTCCCAACTTCAGCGCCCTACTCGGCCTTCCCTGGTCACCAAGTGCCAGCCCCCAGTCCCATGCCGCCGGGCTCCCCCATGGGCCACCCGGCCATGCACATGATCCACCCCGTCCCGGCCCCCAAGCACATCATCACGCCAGCCGCCTCCGCCGAGCCCCACCTCATGGGATCCGCGCGGGTGACTCCTGAGCTTACTGCGGCCGCCGCCGCCGCCGCCGCTCTGGCCCCTACTTCCCTTCAGCCGTCGCCGATCCTGACGCCCATGGCGAGCAGTCCAGGTATGGTGCAGGCTCCGATAGGCCCACCTCCAATGTCGGCCGCTAGCCCGTACGTCCCAGCCCCGCACATCACCCCTAGCCCACTGAGCAACACCCACAACGGGGGCATCCCCGCCAAACCCACGGCCGCTCGCAAGGGCGTCACGGCCTTCTTAGAGGACAAGCGCAGTTTGTCTATTACCCTCGCCGAATTGCAGCCCCGCCTAGACCGCGTGTATCAACAGTTCCGCATTATGCGCAGAGAGTTGAGTAGCTTCCTGGTGTTTTGTATCGTAACCGAAGGCAAGTATCGCGGGCAGTCCTTTGAAATGGAGATTACGAGTCCAACGGACCATACACTTACCGTCTGTCTCCGCCACAGCAAGGGTAACTGGATCACATTCAAGAAGATGGCCTCACGACTCTTCAAGGAGATGGGCATGTAAAGTCACCCCACCCACAAATTTTTTGTCATCGTTTGCCGCCCCTCCTATATTTGACATTACTGATGAGACCCTTACGCTGCCGGGTCCTACCATATAGTCTCCCTCCCTTCCATTCGTACTTTTTAAATCTTCTTTACTTTCTTCCGGGCTTGATCGTCCAGTGTACCTTACATATACCCCTCTTAACCATTATCGTTTATTTTATTTTTTTCCCGTATTCGGATCTCGTAATTTCCTGACTCATATTTTATATCAATTATCTCGTGCCTGCCCTCCTTGTTCATTATAATGACCTCTCCTATTACTTTCTTGTCCCCCCCATCACACCGACCCGACTGCCGTGGCTAATCGTTTGCTACGCCTTTTGTTAAACCAAAGTTTCACGGGAATATCCTTCTCAAGACCCCTTTGGTTGACTTCCCACTGTCCTATTCATGCATTTCCTGAAAGCCCTGTACCGCTCGCCTCCGGCCCTGAGGCGTCGCGTGCGGCTGTGACCATCGTTCTTACTTTTTTTTGTTTTTTTTTTGATGGTTGGCCCTGATTCATCAGCCCACCGGTTGGCTCACTTGCCGCACTCTACGCCCATGGTAGTACCATGTTTGGTTTGCAGGTTATGTATTCTACTGCACGCCGGATGATACGGGGTCCAGGTCTGGAAAAAGAAACACAAGTTTTTGAGAACGCCAACCAGGTGGGAATAAAAACCTGTTCCTTGTTTATACAAATTGCTATAAGCGAAATCCGAGTCGGCGAGGTATATAATTGTATGCGACGAGTTGTATTAATATATAAGAGAGGGGGGGAAGGAATATTAATTGTGGCTGAAATGGGGGCGTGTTGGCAGCCATCACTGGCCACCCTTCAGCTGCTGTTCGTACGCGTCCATCTGCTCGAGCTCGTTCTCCAAGTATGCACACGCCAGCTGAATCTGGATGTTGCACGTCGTGGTCTCTGTCCACTGTGCGGCGATACTGGTTAGAATGGGCTCGGCCTGCCCCTGCTCGATAGCCCGGGCCTGGTTGACGGCAACCTGGGCACTCTCGACCTCAGCACGGACCCGCTCGGCGGCGGTCTGTAGGGCCTGGAGCTCATCGTTGTACGCCCGCCACGTCGCCGGACCACCGCCGCGGTGGTCTTTTCCTCCCAACTGCTCCTGGCTGCGTAACCGCTGGAGCTGATACTGCTGCTGAGTCTTTATGCGGGCGATCTTCCGGAGCAAGGATTCGGCAGAGGCTGGGTCATTCTGATGATGATCATCGTTGTCATGGTCGGCTGGGATGTCATACCGTGAATGGTCGAGCGGAGGCAGCTTACGGCCGCTGGTAATCCGTTGATATTCAGTTTGTAGAACCTCGGAATTCTAGAGAGGTGAGGGAGGGGAGGAGTAATTGACCGGCAGTATTTGGCAGATAGAGCTACATGTATATTAATATCTAAATATACATATATATAAAAGTTGTCGCCGGTAAGAGCGACGCTATACAATAAAGGGGCGTGGCGTAATGGTGGAGCTACACGATTGGTTGGGCCTTGATGTATTGCGAGACAATGGAGGACCTTGTCGCCATGGCTTCGAAGCCTTGGTCGCTTCTCTTTTACATACCTTGAAGGGTTCCGGGGGTGAGGGAAGGTGACCTAGGTACTGCTCCGAGTCAGGCCGTCCGTTCTTCATCTCGGCCGCTAGGAGAGCGTCAACCTGCGCTTTAACCGCCGGGTCATCATAGTCCCGGTCAATGTACGGCAAGGCATCCACCACCACGTCAGCGGCAGTAATGTCTGTCATGGCGGGAGGGGTAGGATGGTGTACAAATGGGACGATGGCCTTTTTTTCGGCGCGCGACGGAATGGTGGTAGACTATGTTACAAACGGTTGTGAAGATAGGAAGATTGTGGATCACGTAGGTGTTGGGATAGTAGGGAACGGAATCCAGAGTGTTGAATTCCGAAAGGGTCACAAGGAATGCCGTGCTGCATTTGGCTGCGAAGCTGGCTGCCGCAAGGTCTGGAGTGGGAGGGAGTGCGCCTAAAGCTACTCTGTGTGTGGGACCAATGCAGCCCCCTCACTCTACCCTGCAAGTTATCACGTGATAAAAAATAATATGCGATGGCCAATTGGAAGACCCCTGATTGTTGACTACCTGTGGTGTCTCGTGGCATGTGGGCTCGGAGTATTCAGCAAAGGAGCGCGATGCAAAGCCCAGCAGACCAGCAGCGACGAGACCGCATCGACTCGGCTACAAGGGCAATATTAGTCATACACACGCACATTCTGATTTGGTCCATCAAGGTGAAAGCTGGGAGGATGGATCACCGTACCACGCCTTCCTCTCGTCAATTATTTAGAAATAATGGTAGTCTGAGGAACGAGGGGCAAACCGGTTGTCAGTCACGCGACCTACTTGTGGTACCTGATCGACCGCCACAAGCTATCGAGCCAGGGGGGTGGCCTCGGCCAGGTGTGCGGGGGGGGTGAGGAAGAAAGGAGAACATCTGGACACTGCCTTGTCCCGGTCTTTAGGCCCTCGATACATGACACCTCTTCTGCTTATTGATTTAACGCAGCCTGTTCGTGTTACACATCAAAGTCGTACGACCTCAGCCTGCAGGGAGGGGTGCGGGTGATAGATACGCTTAATGGCCACCATTGCCGAGCACCGGTCACGACGGCGTTGTGATGGGTTCAAGCAAAGGCAGAGGAAGCTATCGAAGTGGGATATGGGGTGTGCAACAAGTGCGGGTCTAATCGGAAGGAGATGGGAGTGGAAGAGGATGTTGGATGGGAGACAACTGATACCTGTCTTATCCCACCCCTCCAGGTAAACCACCTTGCTAGCATACTAGGGGTCATCTTGTGCTATTCATACTGCTCCTCACGAGTTATGGTCGTTTTCTCGTCTTTTAGGATATCGTCCGAAGGCTGGCTAGGAAGAGTGTCAGTATAATATTATTACTTAACTAGAGCGTGGTTTATCGGCCGTCATGGGTATAGATTAAAACCGAGATTAGGAAAAATAACCATAAAAATATAGTTATACTCCCCGTCTGGCTGTTAACGTGGCCCCAGATATCCGAGGGGGGAGGGGGGGACTGCACTGCTGTCACTCGTCCATTTGGAGTAAAACATGGCCGTAACTGCAGCTTATCTTGGGCGGTGAGGCCATAGGATGGAGCATGGATTGCACTGGCTCTTGGCCATCGACACTTAGGTGCTTGCCAGCTCACACGAGCTGTGACGCCGCGGCCCCGCCCCCCCTGATGCGGATTATGTCCTTGAAACATGCAGTCATTGATTAGTTAATACTATCTTATAATTGAAAGGACAATGGAGCGAAGTCACGGCGGTGGACAGTGGCGTAGCAGCACGTTAAATCTAGACCAACTGGGCTCTTAGTAAGGTGATGGTCATATGAGTTACACGAAGCTCTCCTCCCCTCCCGGGCGGATACACCAACGGACCATATCCCTGTGGGATAAGTTAGGATCGATGACCAGGTAGGGTTGAACCTGACACCACTCGGAGAGCGTATGGATGTTTACAATTGGCGAGGCACGAATGCACTCTTCACCTTTCTCCTGACCACTGGTCTTGCTGGTCTCTCTCCTCCAGCTACCTCTCTCTTCTTTCGCATTAGTCAGGTTGGGCGTACCGGATAAGGGCTGGTGATACTGACGTGGCTACACGATCCCAACCTACATAAAACCAGAGCTCTGTCTTTTTTTTTACGTATGACGAGCAAAGCGTGCCCATTAGCATGCAAAGTAATCTACGAAGTCCCACTCATCCACCGCTGCGGTAGGTGCAACGCGAGAATGAAACAGAAACTATGTGGATCACGCAGGTGGCAAAAGATATGGCAGTCTCAGCTGTCCCCCCCCCTCCGCTCGCAGATGACCAGTCACTAGGCTACCGTATTTTCGACTAGTTACTTATTTTTTTATAGAGGGCGATGCGTGAGCGAGATCTTATAAATAGGAGGTAGTTGTCACCCCTATCCCTGACTCCTTACCTTATCAACTCCTCAACATCCCAACTGCACCCTGTCGTGTTCCCTGCCACATCAACCGTGTTTCCTCAGCAATTGGCCATCCCATTTCAAAGTTGCTACTTTTTTTTGTTGTTGTTCTGCCCTCCTGGAGCCTCATATTCTCTGCGTTGTGACCTATTTTATTTTATTCACTCACAGTAATTGCCACACATTCGACCATCTTCTTATCTCTGATTACGTGTCTCAGGACAATATAGCTCTCTCCCCTATCTCTCTCTCTCCTTCCCTACACATAAAGTATCAGCTACGACCTCTGCTATGTACACTAACCCGCGTATGCTTTTATTAACCACGGTGGTCTTCGCGGCCGGCGCTCTGGTTGTCGCTCGGCCGACGCTCGATGACAGCTTGTCCGTAGTCACGCTACCCGAAACTCGCCCGAACATCCTGAAGTCAGTCTTCCTCCGGCGCAATAGTGGTACTACTCTGGTCGCGGACGCCAATACCCTTTCCAACGTCTCCCCTCCGCTCACTCCACTTGGCCCGGAAGATGACGTTAGCCCCCCACCGTCCCCCAAGGATGGAAAGCAACCCTCTACTGATCGTCGCTTCCCGCTTCAAAAATCCGCCACAGCCCCTCCCGGTTCCATGGTTCCATTGAAGCCCTGCCTCAGGAAGGCCAACACCGTTAATGACGGTGGAAACTCCGCGACTAAGAAGTCCGTCACAATCGACCTCACTAAGAACGAAGTGTGTGATATCTTGCGGCGACCCAGTGACGTGGCGATGATGATAAACTCAATGAGGAACAAGATTGATGAGCTGAAGACCAAGAGGGGTCTCCGTAAGACTCTCGCCAACTTTTTTTCCTAGATACCAACTAGGTGCAGGACGGCAGGATAAGAGTCGCCAGCGGTAGCTCATCCCTTCCCCTCCCAGCATCGGTATTGCATTAGTCTCCTCGCTATACCATATTTCAATATGCTGTCCGTTTTCATGAATCAGTTTCCCATTCCTCTATCTCCAATTACATATTTCCGGTTGCTATTTATGTTCTTGAACTCTCATGCTGTCCCTACATATCGCCCAGTCCTGCTAGTCAGAGTTACGGCGCCAATTTTTGACCTCTCAGCCTAGCGCCCTCCTTCAGCGTCGTACAATACTTGTATATTATTGACGGTGATAGTCGCCCACCCTATATTTATCATTTGAGGTGGATTGTCGAACCAGTCAATACGTACATATATAGTGATATATTGTGTACTGCTGTCTACGCTTTAGTCCCACCACTTCCACAGCTCTCATGATGCTAATAAATCTAGTAAGAGATGCTGCTCTAGTCTAACTGTAAATCCGTTAGTGCCTGGCCGTATGTGCTGGCCGCTAAGAATGCGAGACACTGTATCCCTATCACATATCCCCCTTCAATTTACATACGGGCCTTATCGATACGACCCTGCGGATCCGGCCATCGAGGTTTTAGTCATCGGGGATCGGGAATAAGGACTCTTCCTTACTCTCAGGCGGGTAAGCGCGTACCGCCAACCAGCGTTACACGGGGCAGGCAGGCGCACACCCTACTGCCACGTCCTGGCTCAACATAATGGCAGGTAACATGGGCCAAGTTTGCATTGTTATCATTTTAATAGTCTAGAGATTATATCTTATTTAAGAGGCACCCAACATTTGAATCATCGTCAATCAGGGAATATTTTTTAATAAGAGACTTTCAGGTATAGTTGTATACTTTATGGCACGTAATCAGGGTGATAGCATCGCCTGGTTGTAGAGTACGTCTGCGATCGGGAAAGCCGGATGAAATAATAAAACAAATGCGAACCATAGTGTTGTGAACTGGGCCCTGTGGCCTTCTGCCGCGCGCGCATTGCATTGCATCAGTTCGGCCTGAAGGTACACTCTGATGGCAAGTTGATATATTAACTTGGCCCCAGTGTATACCTTGATCAATTACAACGTTTCCTACTTTATCATACCCGTTATATTTTATATCTTGACCGGCTCTTTTGCTTTCTCTGGCCTATCAGACTGATAACGATACTCTTGGTTTATAGCACCGTCTAGGTCGACACTGCTACCTGTCCACAATGGCATGATAGGATTCCTCTGTCCTAAAAGAAAGCTTACCAATACAATATGGTCCGACCTTATATAAGCTTGTCCCTTGACCTCTCCAATAAACGATAGCTTTTCCGATCCGTTTCTTTCTTTTTGATAACTTTTCCGACTTCTAGCGCTATAATTTTCCCGATAAATTGGTTTGATTCTTGACTGTTTCGCCATCGTGATTCCGGGTCAGTGGGCCCGGATCACAACAATAGTGGGAAAGGGAAGAAAGTAGCGATGGTGGCGACGAGTCGGATTTATGAGGGGAAAACTGTATTTGTGACGTGGCTCGGTATGCCAAAGCTAAAAAGCGAGGGGACGGGAGTCGTACGGCCGAACGCAGAGTACGTGACCTTTGTCTCACACTACCGGGAAGGCAGGTGGGGAGGGGGTGATTTGACTGCATCTGCTCGGGAGTGTCGACCCCTGACTCCCCGGGAAGGACGTATGGCGATATGCCAGTTGCTTCAACCGCATGCAAGCCGCGCAGTAATGAAGTTAGAGGAGTAGGGCTCGCATTGTTCAGTTCGTCCATCAGCGTCGAAGGATGGGTCCAACCGGCACCCTCGACCCAATACCCACCGCTCACTGGCACGCACTGCTAGTCTGATTGTAATTGAATTATAGGTCGTGGATCGAGGAGAGGATGTAGAGGCGATAACTGAAATCTGTCTTCCCGGCTGATTACAACTAGATAATGGAACCCCCCGCCTAGCAAGTAATTTCAGGCCTATCTATGCCGCATCTAATTACCAGCCACGGTACATGTAGTGGACTCTCTTTGCTGGTCGTCTTCCACAATAAGGGTTCGATACCTGGAGTGCGAGATTTGCCGTGTGTGAAGTTTCTAAATACACGGGGTTTGTAACCACGCTGGTTTCGAGAATTCGACTGAGGGTAATTAGGGCCTAATGATAACCTTCCAAAGTCGACCCGCCGAGTCCTTATATCCACTACTCGATCTTTAAATGTTTTCTGACATACACCCTCGCCATCTGTACTCAATACTGAGATATGTGAGAGAAGGCGATTTACATTGACGACTGGGCGGAGATTAATGCAGGGAGGGTGGGGCTAGTACATTCGCGAATAGTAACCAGACGCCTGGATTAAAGGAGGGTAAGCAGCCAGTATCCAATCGATCCGTTCGTGGGTCCAAAGTGAATAGCGTAGATCGATGAGTTCATAATCAACATGTGTCTCGTTACTGACAGATGTAACTATCCTTCTTATGCCCCAGGGGTTGGGGTACAGCACCGGCAAGGTCTCTATATCTTGTTCATCGTCAGCGGCAGCCCATTTCAGTGGTCGTTGACCAAAGCCACAGCGCCAGAAGCGGATAGAGGGTTAAGTCGGTCGTGCTCCAACTGATTAAGGGGCGGTTAGTATGCGGTTTAGGGATGAAGGGATTAGGGGAGGGGGTGGGGCGCGGGGACGGCAGGTGTGCTGGTATTGCACGTGAACGTGTATCACATTCCTTATCCAATCATCCGTGCGCCCAAAGTTGGCGAAACCCGCATTCCCTGGCGGCCCGGCTAAATAATCAAAGCACCTCACACGGACTAAGGAGAATAGCGGTGGGGACACATTGCATGAACAAGTCCCCCCATGCAGTCCTAAAGTGTGGGGAACCGGTTCAGACCCACTAAAGATGAATTTCAACACACCCCGCCCTGTGCACTGGGCGTGCCGGCGCCTTGCCAGCCTCCCTCCCCCCTTCACTACCACCCCTCTCCCCCGTACTCGTGAAATTCAGGACCGGAACCCTAATGTTCATGGGCATCCACCGTTCGTTCAGCGGGACTCCTGACTTCCTTCCTTTCCTGCCGCCCCAGTTTTCCGCCTCATTACGATGCTTTCCAATATACTTTCCCTACTGCACCTGTCGGCCGAGCCATGCGGCGGTGCCGCATAAATTTCCAAAGTGGGATACAAAAGGGTCAGCCCTGTGCTTGGTCATCGGTCCTCCGTTGCCTTATATGGCAGCTATTCGGCGTGCATTCGACCATCCTCCGCACACCTCACATCGATGCTGTCTTCAAAGATGATGTCCCGGCCCGTCTCCTGAAAGGGGCGTTGTCGTCCCCACTCCTTAGGTTCACATGGTTGTAGTCACAGCGGGACTCCATCCCCCCTCCCCGCCTCTCCCGCACCCCTCGTCTCCCAACACGCCCGACAGGGAGTAGGTAGGGACCGATAGAGCACCCCGTAACGCCGACACCCCTTTTTATTCCCTGTTCTCTCACGCCATTTAAACTTCTAGAGGCGCAGAATACTAGGAACTGGATTCGAACACACGGAGGGAGGGGGATGGATATGTATCAGTGGATTCTGGGGAGTTGTATACCTCCGGGCTGCGCTTCCGGTCAACCATTCGGCCCGGCGGCGTTGGTTCATCACCAGTCGGCCAGTGCAACTCGTGGCTATATCAGTAAGGAGGGAAAAAATACATGGCAGAGATAACCAATCGGTTATCCCCAGTCTAGGGACAGGGCTAAGCTCACTCTACGATGTTAGTGGTAGGGAAAGCAGTAGTGTATAGGTTTTGAAGATGGCGTTGAGGAGAGAGGGGGGCCATGTTGGGCGTTCTGGATGTAGGCGGCGGGATTAACAGGGGGCTCATTGCGTACGATGTAGCCTCTTATGGACTGGCCTTGGATGCCATCCGGCGCACACAACTGGCCGCTTCTCCTGACCGTCCTCTAGTCAATGGGACCCCCAGGGTGCACGAATTCTTCCGCGAGGCTTGCCCCTCCATGAAAGGGGATGCAGCCCCGGTCAGCCTCGGTACATGTCTAGCGCTCGCCTTTCTGACCTCGTACTCTCAACTTGGGGTGCACGCTTGGATTCGAGTCGTTCGATCATCCATGTCTCTCCTAGTTTAGTGTCGCGACTGAGTGATCACAATCCCTAGTCATAGTACAAACCTTAGACCCAGACCATCGTGATAGCGCCTTGATTATGTGGGGTTTCTTGGCACGACACAGCCTAAATCTCTGTCCCCCGCTAAGTACGCCCGGGACATGTCTCCTCAGCTTAACACACCTTTCTACTTATCTTACTGTCAAATACTGGGGTGGGCCGCTGAACCTAGTAGCGTCGAAGCCTCCTCGCGTGATTAGTATTCCCCTCTTTACTGCAGCCAGTTCACAGGCCGATGGTGAATTACGAGGTATTCGGGATGCCCCTGGCGGCGCACGCCTTCCCACTTTGTCACTGATTCCGACCTCATGTGCTCAAAAGTTACTGGTTTCTACAAGCCAAGCCAAGTCCTTAGTAAGATCTTGGGTTCGTCCGTCGATAGGGGGGCCTTGAGTTTCGGTACCCGCCCCTTTCTTTTACCTCCGGCCCTTCCCTGTTTGACTCGCGTACAATCCTCATTGGCACCTGGTGGCTTCCCTCTGCAATCATGAATAACCATTCGTCCGCCATACTATGTCCAATCGACCGTCGCCAAGGATACCCCGCCAAGCGAAGCAGGTGGTGTAACTAATAGGTCTACTAGCCCTGGCCGGAGTTCATGGGTAAAGTGGTCCAGAGCTCAGCCTCGGTACTTCTGCACGCTAAAGCTCGGCCGTTCTGAAGCGGTTAGAACCGGCTCTGGATTTCATTTCGAGCTCGAGGGAGAGAGGGTACGTGTGGCAGTACTACGGCGTGCAGCTCATGAGATGGCCTCCCCGTAATCTGTAGCATTCTTCATTGCCACTCCAATTGTACCCCTGACATAACTACGTCCGACTGTCCCCCCCCTAAAGTAATACCGAACACCCCATCCTATCCCTCTTTTCCCTTCGCTTGCTTTCACTCTCCTAGCGCGCCCGCGATTAGACGGCAGCACCGTTTCGGTACGCGCCGTCCACAACAGTCTGTCCGCTTCGGGCTGGCCCCTGCAGAGCACTTCACCGGCATTAAAATCCGAACCTGACCCCCTCCCCCTAGCCTACTCTCTCCAGCCCTTACCCCTTCCCCGTTTTCGTCCGCCAGACCGGCCTTGCGCCTATTTTTCGCCAGTAACCCGGCGGGGCGCTCGCCCTCTCCTCCCTTCATCTCCCCTCACTAGCACACTGCGCCCATACCTTCCCCTCTATCATCCGAACGTGAGTCTATATAGAGCGCCTACCAGCTCCCCACATTGTTGCGTTTCGCCCCAGTCCCACTGGTTTCCCTCTGCGTCATCTGTCGCCAGCGTATATTTACCTTACCCCTCCCCCACTCATGCGCTTCTCGGCCTTTCGATTCGATTAGCCAGTCTGCATTTTCGTTGCATTTACTATCATCGCCTTTGGTGTCCTTCTTTAATTCTTTAGCCCCAGCCCACAATTTAAGGCCGTGGCTAGAGTTGTGTTTTATTTCCCCGCACTGATACTCTTCACACGGACCAGGACGCGATTAATATAACGAATTATTTAGAGATCCGATCCGCCCACGCTCTCTCCATATCTGGCCTATCCGTCATCCGATCCTCCCCACTATACCGGCTCCAACTCTACCACCACTGTCCGTTCATCCGGTCTTCCCTCTGTTCCACCGGCGCCACACTCTACACGGCTTCTGAGTGGCTACGGCTTCGGGGAAGCTCGCAGACCATTACCTGTTTTGGCAGCGCCCTTCACCCGCCCTTTCTTTCCATAACCGATAGGCTCGGCCCCGACCACTTATCGCCGTCGGGTGTCCCACACTTAGACGCGTCAGCTTTCCCCGCCCTTCGGAAATACGGGCCTCCCACCCTCCGACGCCCCGTGTGTGTGTGGTTTACCCCTAGGCACTGCCCGAGTGGTGGACCGGACCATCCCATCAAGGCAAGCTCCCACGTTCACGTCTTCTGTAAGTATCCTGCGTTCGCAAGTTGCCATCCTCGTTATCGATCTGTCGGTCTTATCTCTTAGTAGCCCCTTGCACACGCGCCTATCCCGCGTGCCTCGAACCTTTTCGGTGCGCTGGACGGTCGGGGCAGAGCGACGGAGGGTGAGGTTATCTTTCGGGCCTCCAGCCATTGGTGTTATCGGGACATCCCGCCTTTTTGCCGCCCAATCTGTCCACTCGGATAGTTTCTTTCTTCAATTGGTCTGTACAGCTCGGGCTTCCAACCTTTTGCCGCCCTTCTCTTCTCGCCTATTCGCTGGCTTGACACGGACTTGTAAAAATGGTGGGAAGGGCGTGGGTAGGAAGGCAATTGTGGAAGGGGACGGCCTCTCTGACCCGCTGGGGCTTTACCACTGTCGGTGTGACTCACGTCGGCTTTACCGAGTGTCCGTGTGTGTACCACCATGGCCCTTGGCATGGTCACGGTCTGTAGAGGCTGTGCCGATCAGCTATCCCTCTTTTCCCCGCACCCACTGTCCTCTTCCGCCCTATCCCACAATCACACTTGGCCAACACTGACAGCGGGGCCCTACAACATCTCGTACCCCAGCCTCCGCTGCCTTCTGTCACCGTCCTTCGGGCGAAGATGTCCCATCCGTCACACTCGGTCCTTTTTTGGGTATCACACTATTTCGCATAACTCCGTGCTGGCCTTATAATAGAGAGGGATTGTCCTGAATTTTTTATATGAGAAACGCCATCCTATCGACCTCTACTTGACGCCCACGCTTCCTCGCGTACTACACCAACCTACATCGCCATCGGCCGGCTTTTCTACCTTTCCTAGCCTATTGCTGACTAAAATTCAATACCACCTCTTGTGCCTTCTAAAGGCTAACGCCGTGCCTTACCGTTTTCCCACCCACGGCGTCCCACCCTTTATATTGCTTGCCCCCCCCCTCCCTCCCTCCCTCCCTTCTGCCCACCGTCACCACCGCTCAATCTTCCTGACCCTCTTCATCGCCACTTTGCCAACAAACACGACTATTAATAGATTCCACCATTCCTCCCCTCCTCCTCAACGTGACCACCTCCACACTCCGCCGGACCCCATAATTCCTCACCAGCCTAATCAGTTGGCTACCTACCCCGCCCCCACCAACCGGAACTAATTTACCGGATTAGTCAATCTCGCGACCACGGGACTCCCCCGTTTGAACCCTTCGCGTCGCTGTAATTCCTTGCGGGCGGACCGTGCTGACAATTCCCCCCCAACGCCGCGGTCATCGCCCTGCTCGCCAGTCACTTATAACGTCTCCTGTGGGCGTGTTCCTCCCGCACAATAGCCCCCAATACTTGCAAACTTGTAGCTTCTCTCTTTGCTCTAGCTTCCGCAACCCTGCCCACCATGATGGAAGACTATGGTGACTCCGCCCCGGACCTACCGCTTTTTCCGGACCAGCTACCCAAGCGGCGGACGTACGCCTGTCACAACTGCCGTAAGCGCAAGATCAAGTGTGATATGACGCGGCCCAACTGTAACAACTGCGTGCGACGCCACGCCAAATGCTTCTTCGCCCCACAGCCCACGCCCAAGGCATCGAAGAAGAGCTACATCCGGTCGCTCGAGGACCGTCTGGAGAAGATGGAGCTCCTCCTCGATCCGAGCCAGCCCCGCGACGGGACTGAGAATGCCAGCCCAGCCGCGACAGCGACCCCGCTCTACCTGTCGCCCCAGCAAACCCACCAGTATAACCCCCGTTCCTCTTCCAATTACCCCCCAGGCGTCCCACCTTACCCATCCGTCGAGTATAGTGGGAGCAGTGTTAGCCCCGGCGACGTTGGCCCGTCGACACCAACATCCTACCCCGTGCTGCCGACCCCTAGTGCCGGGGCCAATGTTCCGCCACGGTTGTCGGTCCATCTGCCTCCCCTCGCTCCGCCCGGATCGGCTCCCGCCGCCCACAATGTCCTACCATCCCTCGCCATGCTCTCCGCCCAGCTTCCGGACCCCGACCGGCCCACCTTGCCACCCGTCTCCTCCGCTTCATTGACGGCGTTTACGCCCCCGTCGCCCGCTCCCACCCAGAGCGACTACAAGATCGCACCCATTTTATCCGGAAGCCGGTCACCCCCGACCTGGGCGGTTAGCCACCGGCTGGCTCCGCCAGTCTCGGACCATCCCCTCATCTCCCCGAATTCGGCACCTTGCGTGTCCCCGCCGGCCGCAATCCATTCATACTCCACTTCTTCCTCGGCAGGAGCCTCCTCACCTTACGATACGCGATCTGATCACCATCTTACCCCGCCTCTCGACCGCAACGTACTCCGGGAGCCCTCGCCACGTCTACCCCCCACACCGGTCGGCCCACCTTCCAAATCCTCCACTATGCAGACCTCCCTCGAGATCAATCATCAAATGATCGTGGACTACTTTGACTATTTCCACCCACATATCCCGTTCATCCACAAGGCCACTTTTCTACGCGACCTCCACTGCGGCCAGGTGTACCCCCCAATACTCTACGCGATGTACTCAATCGCAGCCCGGGTATCCAAACGGCCTGGTGTTGTAATTGAAGGAGCTGGCAACGCCGCGCTACGCTACCAGGAACGCGCCCGAACTATCCTCCAGGACGACTACCTGTGCCCCACCGTGGACGTGATCACCGCCTTGGTGCTCTCAACCCTCACCGAAATCATGTGCGGCGACCAGTACCGTGCCGTCCAGTACCACACGCTAACGGTCAATATGGCGCGGTCGCTCCAGTTCCACCTGGTGGACTGCCTGCCGACGATACCCGTCCTCGAGAACGCCACCAACCCGGCCATTCTCCGGGAGCGAATCCGGCGGCTCTGGTGGCTAAGCGTCTACCTCGATACCTTTGCGGCCAAGTACACTCATTCCCGGCCGCAGCTGGACGATAGCGACCTTCGTCTCCGCCTGTCTTGTCCGAGCGTGTTGTGGGACGCCCCAGTCTTTACAGGCGACCCGCCCACTGCGACCGAGATGGCCATCTACGACGGGTTTCGGTACCATTTGGAACTAGTTACCCTCGTCCGGCAACTTTTGCTCTTTACCTCAGATGTTCGGGACGGCCACTACGCCGGGCAACAGGATCACCTCATGCGCAACTACAACTCGCTCCGCGGGCGTACAGATGCCTGGCGGGCCCGCCACGATGCGGATCTCAGTGCTAGTCCCACGCCGGTCACCTCGATCGACCGCGTATGGTACATATCCAACCAGATCTACTTGTTCTCTAACCGAGCCGACATGCACTATGAGCTCTACCGTCGCCCTGTGGGTAGCGACGTGACGCAGGATTTCCACGAGTTTGCGTGGGACCGTGTGGCCGAAGTCACCGAGGATACAGCCCTGCTTCTGCGCCAGAACCCTGACATCTCGCCCGTTCAACTGGTCGGGTACGGCCCCATTGACATTGCAGCCATCGCTCAGGTTTACCAACGCACAATCCGCCACGCTCCACGACCCATCAAGACCGACCGCGCCCAGTACCATCTCAGCATTATTTCGAATTTCCTCCGGGAATGCTCCTTTTATTGGAACTTTTCCCAGATGGAACAGGCTATCACGGAGATTGGGGAGCTCAGTGGCTCATGAGTCGACGTGGTCGAGACCCTTGCGATGCAGAAAACCAGTTAAATTAACGCGCCACCCTGGAACCTCGTCTCTACCTCCATCTATTGCCTTGATAGATGGGATTCGACCTATTTGGGTCCGTTTGGTTGCTTGTGAAGACGACATGATAACTCCGTCACTCGGCACTTGTAATTGTAATAAATTAATTTTGCATACTCATGTGTGTGTAGGTCATTTAAAAGCTCCAGGTATATCCACGCGGGCATTACATTGGAGCCTTGAGAGGTCCGATTTTTAAACCATCTCGGGTAATCTGAGTTGGGTAGCCAAGCCGCAAAATAAGATCTTTGAATTTGATGGGTGCTAATGCAGGTGACTAGGTCGAAGACCTGAGTACCGTAGGGGAGAGGGTTGAATGGTCAATTCAGCGCATTCCCCCGGCATGATGGCGAGTAGCAGGTCCACCAGTATCGCTTGGGATAGATCGGATAGAGAGCAGGCCGTCAAATGGGCAAGTGAGCTGGCGTGGGTTCGCGGTAAAGGGTGTGCGTAACTGGGTCCCGCTTGAGCAATCCGATGTGGTGCGTGGCGTCTTCCAGAACCCCGTGGGTGGGTTTTTCCATGTGAATTTGCTGTAGGGTGGGTATGAGGTTAAATCATATTCCGTCAACTGGCGGTATCGTACGGATGGCCAGGATAAGAAGCTTATGAGCAAGAGCTTCATACTGCTTGTCTGTATAGTTTCGGAGGATGATTGAGCCCTAGAATGAGGGGATCGAGAGGTTAACCTTAAGATAGGGAAGGGGGAGGGGGGGGGAGAGAGTATTGGCTACCTCCTGATGAGATGTGGTGTAAAGTAAAGGGCACTCACAGGAGGGGGTTCGGTAGACGACTCTAGGCAAGCAAGGATTGGGGGGTACAGGGCGCAGTTGCACGTGTCTCCACCATTGGTGAGAGGTTAAGACGGCGAATCACCCGGTTCAGTATCTTAATGTCAAAGTATCCTTATGCTTGACATTCTTTATGATGGTAGCGGGAGAAAACTCGACGACGAGCGCCTCACAGTAGCCAAGCTATTGCATATGTGTAGGTGTGAGTATATTTAACTATGAAGGTATATTAAAAACAACGCGGGCTGCTAAGTTACAGAATGAGCATCAGAACAAGAGTAGGCCTATTAATAGTAAGGAAGAGACATGCTAACGGTGGACGGGGGTGTAGGGACGGACGAGATGGGGGCGGGTACGCCAATCTTACACTCCTAAGGGGTCTACCGGCCAAGAAGTGAGTAGCAGCAAGCTAACTACATAATAAGAAAGGTGATGGTACAGGAAAAGACGGGGGGAGTGGGCAGGAGTTAGCATGGGGAAGGACGGCGTTATGCATGACAGAAAGTATCCGTGTAGACACACCGGTGGTCGGATAAATCGGTGAAAGGTGGGGTCATATACTAAAGCGCGGGACACGAAAGGGTTAAGATGCATTAAGAGAGGCGATACCAAGTGGCGAAGTAGCTAGGCGGGTCAGGCGGAGTCCAGACGCCCCCCTCTCATGACGAGAAAGGCAAGGGGGTAGGGGCGCGTGGGTTGTCCACTACACCGAGTCAGAGTTGAGGTTGACCGTTGGTCCAACGCAGGTCAAAATCGCAGTTGAACCGTGTCATGGCTTCCGGGTGGATGGTCACCCAGTCCGGGGGGTAGTCGCTCGTGCGGTCGTAGTCCGTCACGGAATACGTGTAGTATGTCGTAGGGCTCGGGTCGAAGCGAACCGACTTGGGCGGGCTGCCGACGACCAGACGGTCGACCGAGCGGTTGGGTGTGGGGTAGGGCGACAGCGTCGTCTCGAGTGACATGGTGGTGATAGGAAGGCTGAGATTGGACAAACCTAGAAAAGGTAAAGGTTGTAGTATACCGCCGAAAGTAATGCTAGCGCCTCGTGTGAGCTAGAGAGGGGGTAGGAAGTCCGATGACAGATCCGCGGTAATCCGGTGTAGAGTTTAGGTAAGGTACAGGGTAGGTTGCGTAGATATGCAGGACCAGGCCGGCTCTTTATATTCCAGCAGGGACCGGCTCCTAGCTAGATGTTACGTACCATAGTAGACTGACGAAGGAGGCGCACATCACCGCCCGCTACTGTTTATCACGTTACCAACAGCAGGTCTGGCTGTCATGGGATTGTCGAGGGGAAAAGGGGTTTAGACCTAACTGTCCTGACTGGGTAACGTGCCCCTGGCCGGCTGAGCGCACAGCGTCATCGATGGTCTTATCGGGCTCCTACGCCGCAGCGGCTGGCGTTGATAGATTCCTGCTGCGCTCTGGGACACTCCCGCTGCGGATTTTCGCCGTAAGTGCTCAGTGCATGGACCATCTCGCAGTGTTCCTACCAAAAATTTAAAGATAGGATGGCTGGGGCAGGGGGTAGCGGGGCGGATGCGCCGCCCTCGGTGCTGCAGTGACTAGGATGGCTTAATTCCCGCTAAATTCATGAAAGCAATTTCTATTTTGGAACGGACTGCAGCAGACAATGTGGCCTTCCGAGCCACTTCCTACTTTATGACGGAATAGACACATGCCCACCTGAGTACCTAACCTTGGGACCTGCCGCTGTTCCTCCTTTCTTACCTAATCTGCTGAAGCTTGAGAGCCTCGAAGATGGCGAAGGCAGTGGTATATTATATTGGCCTGGTCACTACTGGTCTCAAACAGTGCAGTCGAGCCCCAAAGGTTCGACGTTGGAGCACGCTCTTAGCTCCAATGCGGAGTAAGCTACACGCCCACAGCCCCTATTACAGTTACTTGCCATTTGCTGTTCTTCTATGTGTCGTCGTCTATGGGCTAGTTGGCAGCCGTTACTCACCAAAGTGGCGAGAATCACTCCTAGTGCAGGTTGTAAGAAGGCGACGCAACGAAGACCAACTGTGTCCCCGGCATCCCTAAGCTACGTTGTCACGGCGGTGCTGCAATGGTTATTCAACATTGATTATTATTCAGTGTAGCTTTACCCTTCAACCGCTGAATTCGAGAGCCCGTTTCATAGCGTAATCGACTCGCTTATGATGCGAGGGAGGAGATTGGAGGGTGATTCAGTAACTAAAAGGGCGCTTTCGCTCACAACATAAAGCATAAAAGCATATATTGTACATAGTCTTCGAAAATGTCTTGTCAGTCCTAGGTCAGCTTGACTAAGGCTTAGAAAATGCTCGGATCTGGCCTTTAGTTCAGGGGGGGGGGGTGGCGAGCTATCGGGGTGACAGCCCCGCCTATCTTTAGCTCATTCTGCCTGCAAGGTGTACATTGTGGCTGTTTTAGATCATTACTTTTACAGCCTTATCAGCCACTCATCCACCAATTCCATCCCACCTCCTCCTAACGTACCCCCCCTGCCTCCTCCACCTAGCAGCCTCTCGCCGCTTCCTTCCATCTACGACATCACGAGGAGTGGGTATGCCTCTACCGCCCGAAAACCACTCCCAGACTATCCGGGTACTCCCCACCCTGATTTCGCCCTTTTGTCTCGCCTTACTACTTCTGCTTCCCGCATTTCTATACGCCTACTACCCTCGTCAACTTACAGACCCCATCATTATGGCAGCCCCTCTCACCAGCGTCGTTGTTAAGGCCCTTGAGAAGCATACGGCCACCGTGATCATTCTCCACGGCCTCGGGGATACGGGTAATGGCTGGTAAGTCGCTGCTCCACCCTCACTAACGCTCTGATGAGCGACTGAAAGCCATCAGCCGAGCATTCTTTGTGTACCAACCCCCTCTCCCTCAGTATAGGGGAGGATCGCAATGGCGTTCATTCCACCCGGGTATTGTGTAGAAGAATAGTATGGTGTAACCCCCTTACTCACGGCCGTAATCCTAACTATCTGCTGCTACCTACCTAACATGCCCCTTTCTCTACCCGCTCCGTGGTCAAAAAACTACGTGATTTTAGGGCCCCAGTTGCTCAACAGCTCCGTCCGCTCCTTCCCCACGTCAAATTCGTCATGCCTAATGCGTTAGTATCCAGATAGTTCTACATGGGAACTCCCCGAGTCCCCAGGGACGATGTGCGAGTGTTCCGTCCCAGCATCTCACCGACCCCCTCCTAAACGTTACTGTTATTGTCCCCTTACTATACGGAACCGCGGCACATTTCACCCCGTTTACCCTCATAGCCCCGACTTGCCCATTACGCTCAACAACGGCTATAAGATGCCAGCCTGGTAAGTCAGTTATCTAGCATTAGCTTTTAAGTGATATTATGCCCCAGCTTCAGGTGATAATGTACCAATTTAGCCATCTAATATGCCCAATTCATCCGGGATTTATATTGCCACTTTACCAGGTACGACATCCGCTCCCTAGACAAACTTGATGGGTTCGAGGATGAGCAAGGCATGCTGCGCACGGTATCTAGTATTAACCGTTTGCTTGGGGAAGAAATTTCCGAGGAGGTTCCGTCCAGCCGCATTGTCCTTGCTGGTTTCTCGCAAGGTAGGTCTCCGCTACTATATTGAGGGCGGATTATATACGGCGGTCCGGAGTATGATAAATATGTACGTGTACCATTTCACTAACTGCCACGCCCTTTTCAATTTCTCAATAATTTGATCGCCACGTCGACTGGGATCAGGTTCGGCCATGACCCTGCTTACGCTACTCACCTCGGAGCGCAAATTTGCCGGTGCCGCAGTTTTGAGTGGCTACCTCCCCCTGAGTAACAAAATCTTTGCGGTAAGTACAGGCCCTGTCTACGCTATGAAGGGAGCGACCACTAACTGCACCTTCCGAACCGTATAATGTGGATGCCAATTAATCGTCTGCGCACCTATCCTCGACATATATATATATATATATGTATATATATTTGCATACGTCTCAACGCCTTATCTCCCGCATCCCGTTAA
>JANBPT010000635.1:0-27593 GCA_027575765.1 Tieghemiomyces parasiticus
ACCGCATCAAGGCCAACAAACTCGCCAAGCAGAAGCTGGCCTTCGAGAGCGCCAAGAAGAAGGACTTCCGCGCCAAGGACAAGGTGTTCGCCCTCAATTAGTAGAGTGCGGCCCGGGACGCACTTCCCGTATTTACAAGGCCCAGGTCTGTTCGCCCCCTCCCCTCCCTAGGATCAACTCTGGTCATCGTTATCTCCGAATAATCATCGCAGTCTTGGTTTAAGAGCCCATTGAATAAACCCCTGGCCCATCCATACGATACTTAGGCAGCTCTTGGTTTAGCAGAGGTTGAAAAAAAGACATATAGAATTCCAGCCGGATTTGATGCCCATGCCAAGTAACGAGTGGCAAAAGTAGGAACGGAGTGCCAACTGTCGTGCAAAAGATAGCTTATTGCGTATAGCTAAATGAATGAGTCGGCCTTTTGGATGTGGGTTCAACCCAAGCGCTCTATTGCTAATCAGGCGTCCATGCCCTAAGCCATGTTCGGACAATAAAGCAGCTTCAAAATGTTTGCGTTAGGCGTTGCTTGAGGTCTCAAGCCTTGGCACAACAAAAAACATATTGAATTCTCGAGTATGAATAAATGAACGGTATGAACCAAATTATGAGCCTATCTATTCCTTCCTTCAGGGCCTACCGCTCTAGCTCTATCATGTCGACTTCTAAATCCACCCATCCAGCACCCATCGTATTTGCCAACCACGGTGTATGAGTCCCCATTAGTCATGGTTATTGCAACGACCGCAAGGTAGGTTTCATGCTATTGGAACTGACCACAAGCTGGGTTTGGCGGCCCCTTATCATGCAACCGTCCACAAATGACTATGCGGCTTTTCTAATGGGCACTGCTGTATGTAAGATAGACAGAGGCGAGTTCCCCCCATCAAACGACATTGGCGAGCTTTACGGGGGTATGGGCCCTGAGCTTGATAGGGGAAGACTCCCGATGGACTGCTAAGCAGCTGGTCTATGCCTGTCGCCCTTCCCCTAGTGTCATATACAACGACCTGCGCCAGTAGCTGGAGTTGTGCTTCCATCCCAACTGCAGGGTCCCTCCCAATGTTACCGGGAACCAGCAATGCTCGCAGGTGTGTTTATCCCATGGTTTCCCCGAGACGTTTGAAGGGAGAAGTAAAGACCTGCTGGGCTCTATTGCCGCTAGGTGACGATACTTGGGTGCATCGCTAGGATCCACCCGCCGGATCACATCGGCGGGGGTGGTGTCCTAAAGGTGGCTTTGCCCCAGCCCAGGCCCGCCGGGGCTGCACCGTACCCAGGACTATGCTGACAGGTATGATGTGTCCTGACGGAGCCTATCTCACTATCAAGCCCCTCGTGCGGCAAGGTCCCCGCCATCTACCGCTTAGGGTGCCAGCTGGAGGCCGTGCTTCAGGCCTGGGCGACGGCATGTAGAAGTTTGGCCTGCCTCCCCCCCTGGCTAAACCACGATAATGCGCCGCCACTTTGCGCTGCAGCCACCCATGCCGACATTGCCGATTCCAGAGCCCAACTCCCTCCAGCCCCTCCTTGTAGTCCTGATCCAGGTACCAAGAACTTGAGGTTGCTCAGGGAAGTCAAATGGCAGCAGTACAGTAGGATGCTTACCACTCCGGTGGTTGTTACGGACTCCCGGAAAGCAGAGCATTCCACGACTCATCTACATGAATTTATATCCCGTTTTTAAATCTGACCGGAATGAATTCACTACGTAATATAGATTCATGGTTTTGGTAGCCAAGATGCACACCGTGGAGGTCACCAGCCACCCCCCACGCCCCGGACTGTTATCGATGGCAAGGTCCACCTAGCCAGAGTTGTACCTGTGGTAGGTAGGAACCCAGGGGTGATCGGTACAGAAATAAATTATAGAAGATAACGATGGTCTTTATTAGGATGTTCTTTATATAGGCTTATATAGCCGACGAAACTCTATCCTGAGTCATAGCTGGTGTGGTGAAAGATGGGGAGGCAGTTGGCATCCGTCCCGTCACAAGTTGGGTAAAGGTGAGCTTAGAACGTGAGATGAATAGGGGTGGATAATGGCAGGTGGGTGGTATAGCCTGATACCAAATAATGAAGGAAGAAAGGCTTGGCGTTGGCACAGGTAGCGGCGGAGATGAAATTGGTGGCCTGTCACTCGACTGCTGAGGCGGGAATGTTGGTGGATTGGGCTCAGTGCGCTAATAACGGGTGGCTACTTGGGGGTGCTTCTCCGCTTCTTCATAGAAAGGTCCCAGTATAAATTATCTTTTCCAGATCATAAAAACCGCGCGCAACTTTCAGAGCGCTTACACAATGGCTGTAGGCTGGGACTCAACCGCTAAAGCCTAGATGTCCACGAAACTATTAGAACGAATTTGTTTATCTACTTACCCGTTAGTACATGGTAAACGACAATACCCCGTCCTAAAATTACGTATATGAATATCCCCTTTCATTCCATCGTGACCGATTTGTCCGCTATGATCAGCAATTGTAGTACGCACCACGGGTTGACATATGGAGTGTGAGCGGTCGCGCTGGACGTGGCGGACAGTGAATGATAATAGGAATAAGATGAAGTGGGCTACAGACGTGAATAGGTCCGATGAAAACGTGTAGAATACAGTGGCCGCACGTTGGAACAGGGTAGAGAGAGTAAGGAAATAGTTGGCGGAAGGGTAGATCGCGTTTGGTAGGTATCACGCTAGAAATTTGGTGGGCAGAATAATAAAGGTAAATCGAATAGGCAACCATGCAAAGCGCCTCCGGGCCACCGAAAAGAAAACCAAGACTGCCAGCTTAACAGCAGGACCGACCTGTGATAGGCGCCTTGTCGTGCTCTGCGTCTAGCTGGACGGTGCCGTTGGGGTTATTACGCTTCCTCCGCTCGATTTCCTGGGCCTTATTCAGGATCCGGCGCGTAATATGCGTAAACATTTCGTCGACGTCTATACGGAGGGAGTGGAAAGAGAAAGGTGTATAAGAGAGTACCCTGGAGGCTTGGTTAGCTAAAAATTTTCGATGAAAGCAATCAGGTCGAAAAGCGGGATAGATAGGGTATACAATATTTAGAGTAACCCACCTTCGTCGTCTTTGGCTGATACTTCAAAGAGCGTGTGGTCTGGCCCGAGCTGTTTCTTTCCATACGCCTCAGCCTCCTCAGTAGATACTTCGCGGAGGTGCTCTAGGTCACACTTGTTACCGACGATTTGTAGCACTAGGGGGGGATTAATGATCGACAGGGGTGGGTAGTAGTGGCCATCAAAAGGTTAGAACCCGGCAACCCGGAAGGGCAATAAGCATGGCCTAGAGGTTGTGGACAGTCCAGGTTACTATGGTTATGATCCCACACGCACCTGACGCGGTGATTCATGACCTACCTATATCATCGGATGTGGTTCGCCGTAGCTCTACAGGAACACAATAAGAAGCGGGAGGAGGAGGAGGAGGCGTGTATGTGGGTGAGTATCCCCGGCGAGGTGGACTGCCCGAGTCATGGGTAGGTCTCATGACCAAAGTAGGTAGGCAAGGGCGTGTGGTCGATCTTTGTAGGACTTACCTTTAATCCACGAATCGATTTCCTCAAAGGATTTGGCGGAGGTGATATCGTAAACGAGGATGGCGGCGGTGGCCTATCGGAGAAAAGATTTTGCCATTGAGGGAAAATAGGCCGTGCGAGAGGGGATTAGGTGAACCAGGATGAGGATTAGTCTCTGAGTAGGACTACAATCTTGCACGTCTTTTAGCTATGGGGCGTTGAAGAACCCTCGGTCGGGTAGAATCCACTTACGCCGCGGTAGTACATGGGTGCCTGGGGCACGTGAACGGTAATGTAGGGGCGAGAGGCGAGGAGCAGCCAGGCGACGGTAAATGCGAGTTAGGGAGGAGCGGTTAAGTAAGCGTAACGTTGGGTGAACTATGGGCTCCGGCCGGGAGAAGGAGGAGTTTTGGGGCATTAGCCCGACCCTGGCCCATCAGTAGCTGTATTTACCATGGGGCGGAACCGGTCCTGACCGGCGGTGTCCCAGATTTGTAGCCGGATCTTGTATCCATCGACCAGCCTATGGTAGTGACATCCGGGTGAGATAAATGGAGGGTATGGTTAGGGAGAATGAGAAATAGTTAGTAATGGGTCGGAAAATTTAGATGGCCCTGGATTGCAAAATCAGCGGGAGCCTCGCAGCACACAGGGAGTATCAGTCCCGGCTCCTGGTCCACCGGGCTCACCCTTCCCCATAGATATTGGCCAGCTGACACTCCCCCTCACTCTCGATTTCGAAAGGGAAGCGGGCGGCGTCAGGTAGTAGCCAGGACCCCGAGGCAAACCACCTGACGGCGATCCTGCATCTGTAACTCAGAGAAAGAACTGATGCAGGCTGTCGATGGTGAGAACCGAGACACACCCTGCGTAGCCTGTATAGCAGGTGACCGCCGATAGGGCCATCTTCCACGCCCCTGAGGAACCCCATTAAATCTGAAAACGACTGCCAGTCAGCAGCGAGATCTACAGGAAAAAAAGGTGTGACGGTGGTTGAGGTAACGGGAAGTAGACGGCCGCACTGCTATTTCCCTGAACCGGGCGAAGCCATCACAAGGGCAGTGGGAATCAAGCGATTGTGTAGAATAGTAGGGAGATATGATACTTACAGCTTGGTGGCCATAAATGAGGCACCGATGGTGGAGGGACAGTTCGGGGAGAAGGTCTTTTGGACATAGCGAATAACCAGCGACGTCTTGCCGACGCCTGATGGAGAAACATGTCAGGGAAAGAAGGCGACAAGGTGAATGATATCAACAAAGTGAAGTTTGCGTTAGGCTAGTATTGGGCGGGCGGGCGGAGCGCTCGGTGGTAAACATCACGTCAGGTGGGGCATGAGTACATGCACGTCCAAGACCCTCCGACTTGGGTGGCGGGTGGATGCGGTCGATCGGCCAAAGGCTCGAGGCGGGCTTGACTTACTCTGGCTGCCAAGGATGACCACCTTGGCCTCAAGGAAGTGGGCCGGCATGGTGGCTGCGCGGCGTTGGACTGACGGAAAGTGAAGGCGGCGGTTGTCAGGTGGGTGCGGACGTCGACGACCGGAAACACAGGAGCTTTAGGCTGCGGTGGGAAGGGCGAGTGAAAAAACACGGGTCCCAGGCGACGCGAGGGCGGAGTGCGTCACAACGTTACACGGAAGGCGTAGCGACCAAAAAAGAAAAAGGGTGAATAGACAGCGAGGTAAAGCGGAAGGTGCGAGTAGACCGTAGACGGTCAGATGTCCACCAACGGATGGAAGTGAGCCGAGTGTATGCGTGGCCACCGGGTACGGCTAAACTCTTCAGGTAAGGCAGCCAATGGGGTAACTAGTAGTAGTTCCAGGGATAGCGCAGAGCTGAAATACTAAGAGGTGTCGACGGTGGGCTCGATGCGTTTCAATCGGCGTAGAACAGCTACGCGCGCTAGGGGGTGTACGTAGAGAAGAAATGGGCAGGTCAAATGGTGGTAGCGGTGCTGACTGGTCGTAAGGACTAACCAAGGGCGTGGATGAGGGGAAGGCAAGAAAAGCGGGGGGGATAGGTGCGCGCTGGCTCGCCTCACTTGCCGACCACAACAAACTAGGGGGAGTGAGCAATACGGTAACACGCCTTAGCGGTAGGTAGAGAGGGGTTAAGTGTCAAAAGTATCAGGGGAATGGCGGGGCCTGAATTACAGACGGTTGGGCGGGCTACTGGGTCGGCTGGCCTGGTAAGCAATGCGGGCGGGGAGGAGCACGGGTATGGTCCAGGAGCAGGGGAATGACGGTGGCTACGGGTGCGCAAGCTGGACGCAAGACAAAGCAGTGGGAATGGGCGAAAGCGTCAAAGGTCCGCGCGGCGGGGACTCGAAGAATGCTATGGGGTTGGTAGTGGAGAAGGCAGAAAAGTATACCGTCGCTACGAGATCTATGCTGGCGAAAGGTGGAAGGGGAATGAGAAAGCAGACAAGGGAGAGACGGCACGTATGGGTGACCAGTTAACTAGGGAGCGGGGCTCTGAGAAACGACGTGGAAGGAAACGCGGTCCAAATGTGCATGAGAACAGGGGGGGCGGGGTTAAGTTCGTGTGCGAGCCTTCCAACGCTAGGAAGTCGTTGTTGAGTCGCGTTGGATACCAACCTGAGCATTTCACGGTGGTCACTTGTGGGCCCATCTGCAAGTGGGCTGGGGTAATCCACGTGGCGAAAATGCAAAGTCGGCCCCGAAGCGTTCTCGCCCACAGCTGTTAAGGTCGGAGGATGGCTACCGCGAGGGGGGCGGGGTTCCGGGCGAGGAATCTAGCCAGGTAGGCAGGAGAATATGCATTCATGGGAGGGCGGATATCAATGTCACCTGGTACTAGACTAGGGGGGTGGCGTTGTCTGCTGCATACGAACCTAGAGTCCACTCCAGTGTCGATTACATCGGCGGGGGGGGGGGAGGCGCGAAAAATACAGCGAAATGCCGTCGGACCACGCGCAGTAGCCACGATTGTAGAGCTGCGCACTTTCCACCCGCCTACATCAGTGCTGCATGCCTGAGTCGACCGCCATGTGGTTGTGTAGAAGGTCTGCCAGCTCCAATACCGGGAGATGCTAAGCATCCCACCTCAGTCCTTGCCCTACTATGGGTGCGGGAGTAGCGGAGTAACTGCAGCGCACTGCAACACCTGGTTCATAATAGAGACGCAAACCCCCCCCCCCAAGGTGTGGTGGGTAAGGTGGTGGTTGGCCCTGCGATTGTCTCCAAATCCGACCAAATCGGGATGGCGGTAGAGAGGCCAGTTACAGCGCAATCAACGAGAGCCAAACCCTCGGCTTCTTGATCTTTACACACATAACCATATCTCTAGTCAAGGGTCGCACTGGCTTGCCGTGTAAGTTTCCAAACGCATCGGACCATCTGCCAGCGGGGGTTATGGGGCCCATGATGTCGTCGGGCCAGTCTCTATCGTCTGGCCATCCTTGGTGCTGTTATTACCTGCGAGCAGAGTGCATCAACCCAAAGTGGTTATGTCCACTGTGTACTCACAGCACCTGGCTCATTTCTTGGCACTCGAGGGCACACGGTACTTCCAGCTTGACGATTCGTAACTTGCAAGACTCAGCCTGTTACATCGTTCCAGCGCTCCCTATTCATCATCGTCTCAACATCTTCCCTGACCGCCACTTCATTACATCTAGCCATCACCACCTTTCTACTCGCCCTTTAGCACACTTGTTGTCGCCGACCATTCAGCGGTCCACCATCATTGACGCTGCCCCATCCTATTCTCCTTCTTATCGTGACCTATCCGCCCCCATGGACAAAAGTCTCTTCCAACTCAAGTTCACTGCCAAATCACTGCAGCGACAGGCTAAGCAGTGCACCCGGGACGAAGGCCGGGAAAAGGCCAAGGTCAAATTAGCCATAAAGCAGGGCAACACGGAAGGCGCGCGCATCCACGCCGAGAATGCCATTCGCAAGAAGAATGAAGCCCTCAATCTCCTGCGCCTCAGCTCACGCATCGACGGGGTGGCCAGCCGAGTGCAGACCGCTGTGACCATGCGGGCCGTCACGGGGTCCATGGCCGGCGTGGTCACATCGATGGAGAAGGCTCTTAACACCATGAACCTAGAGAAGATCTCGATGACCATGGACAAGTTCGAGAGCCAATTTGAGAACCTCGACGTTCAGACTCAGTATATGGAAGGAACTATGAGCAGCACGACGGCCCTGACCACCCCGCGTGAAGACGTCGATCAGCTGATGCAGCAGGTCGCCGAGGAACACGGTCTCGAACTTAACCAAAAATTGGGAGTACCCTCCGATGCTCTCCCGGCCGTCCCCGAGTCGCGCCAGGCCGTCGCGGCCGAGACTTCTCCAGCCGACGACCTGAACGAGCGCTTGGCTCGTCTACGAAATATGTAATACGAAGCTAGATTTGTGAATGCCAATGGATGCGTTCAAGTTCAATTCGCTCCCCCCAGTTTCCCCGGTCTCGCTAGGGTGAGGGGCCGTCACTGACCTGAGACTCGGAGCGTCCTGCACCACTTCAAATGTGCTACCCTCGCACCTCATTTTCCCTGCTGTAAAGTAAATTGGTTTATCTACTGTATTTTGCGGAGGTGTTCGCATAGCAGTAGATTTATTTTTGCGCCTGCTGAGATGAGAATTTTGAGCTTATCTACTCGCCAACTGTGCGTTGTGGGGTAACGAGTTGTCTTCAGGGGCTGTAGCCAGCCAGTATGCGTCGTCGCATTTTGCGCCAGAACGAGTGGATCCTGCGTTGTGCCTGCTGTTGATGTCACCAAGTCCTCGAGCTGCACCGACAGTGCCAGGTAAACGCTACTTGCCATACCAGCCTAGGCCAATGCCATTGATGGCTGGGCAGAAAAGCCTCATTAAAGAAATGTATGAAATAACTGCAGCCTGCTTTGAGACAACGTAGTAATAGACTCAACCTTCTGCCATTCTACTGACATTCTCACTTTGCCATAGGTTCACCAATGCAAACGCACACCTAAACGGCTTGGCTCATGAAACACACAATGAGCCTCCATCGAAACGCAAATACTACACACGGGTGGCATGATATCCGCCATCGGTATGGCGTAAACTCGTTTGCTAATAACAGCAATAAAGTAAAGATGTATCTTCTATCTATGTGTGGATTCAATAGGCTAAAAGTAAAGTCTAGTGCACCGAGTTTGGTGTCAGCGGGACGTTTGAAGCTTTCATCAGCCTTGGCCGCAACAGGTAGAGGCAGCCGTTGACCTCTCGTGGAAAAGTGGGAGAAGGGTGGGGGGCTTGTGTGCATCCGAACTGATGCAACGACTTCATTCCAAACTATTGATGTATCAGAATCTACGTTGCTACCTTCGTTCCTAGTTATCCATAATTCCCTCACGTACAATCTCCTCCGCCCTTCGTTCGGATCCCCCTTCCCGTGCACCGAATCTAACACTACCAGCAGTAAGTTGGTTGTCCATTCAGCGAGATCGAGTGGGATCCTGACTGATTCCCACTACGTATGCCCAATGAATGACTCCCCCTCCTCAAGGCAGCCACCACGCTTGGATCTACCTCGTTCATTTGATCTAACTACTTGGTGTCGCCACTACCCGCCACCTTCCTATTCCAACGTCACCGTTGTAGTGGCCAAAAAAGCTAAGGCCCGTACGCTCCTCATTAAGCTGTTGAGTACTGCCGGCACCGGTTTCTACTACGTGCGCTCACGGCCGCGTATTTCACCCAAGCTGTCCTTCATGAAGTTCGATCCCCGAGGTAAGTGACAAGATTTCTCGCTCGGATGACGGTACGGAACGTAGGGGGGTATCGATCTTATCGAGCTCTACGCCGCTTCATTTCCTACAGGGGGGGAGTCCTTTGTAGGCTGAGTGGCCCAGGATTATATTGCCGATATAGTTGGGCCTGAATTATTTACTAACTGTGCACACTTCCCGTAATATCTTGAAACCCTGTGTGTATCCGACCCGCCACCACGTAGTCAACAAGCACGTCCTGTTTACCGAGGCCAAGCTGAAATAAACTACCCCGCGAACTTTTCGATCATCGCAGGGCTGTATTTAGCCGACTACTTGGTAATTTTTACATTTTGCGTTTTCCAGGTTAAGCCTGCCCCCTAGCATAAAATACCTCGGGTAGTTAATGATATGTAGTAGGTCAGAGGCCTAACAAACAGAACGATCCGATACGGCTCTGATCGACATACGCCAGGTAGTATATGGAGGGGGGGTTTAGCTATACGGAAAGCCGGTATGGTCGAACTCGAGGCGGCAAGAAAATAATTGATATCAATCATGAACTATAACTCCAGCCCAACTATACCCAACTGGCACGGTAACTTGGCTTGCTAAATTGCATCGATTAGTACTTCAACGCATAGCTGCAGGCGTCTGTCTAGTTGCCACCAACTGTGTGGCCAGAAAAGACCATTGAAAGTGATATTTTATGAATACCAGCGGCCGTTGGATGCTCTAACATGAATTAATAGTGCACTCCCACAGGCACTGGCCATCAACCAAATAGTAATAACAATAGTGCTCGGAACTGTACTCTTTTTTTTTGGCCTGGCTAACATCCGCATGAAGCTTTCTCTTAGCCTGTAGCTGTTTAAGTTCCTCTTGCTTGTGGTGCTTCTTCGCTCTAGCCGCGCTCTCTGCCCGATTGCGTACCTCTGCCTCGCGTCTTGTAACGCGGGCCGCACCTAGAGAGTAGTACAACTCACGCTCAGGTGAACTGAATTTTTATTAATAGTGAATCTAAGGCAGGCAACCTGTTGGTCATAATTTGCCATCCACAGGGAAACATAATAAAAGATAAATGATCAAAAACCCTCAAGAGCTACAGAATATGGAGGGAAAGGGCTCAGAAGATGGGAGGGGACAGACCCTGGGAAGTAAACCAGGCCTTATGACAACCTGCCCAACCTTAAACTGGACAAGAAAGTATGGGGTTAGTCAGCAAGGAGGGGAGTCACAGAACAAGGCAACCACCAAGGCAGAAAAAGTATAAAAAGGTAAACTAGCCTAAATGGCAGAGGAGGGGACAGGTGGGCCAGAGGCCAGGGTAGACAACCAGATGGAACTAGAGTCTTCATCAGGGAAGTCCAGGTTGGGGCGGCACAGCCTCTCAATGACAACTCACGCTCACGGTTGACTTCATCGGCCGAGTAAAAGGTTTGTGAGGTAGACTCTAGCTGGAGCGGAGCTAGCTCTGCGGTTCCGACAAGACCTTGAGCTGCGCCACTGCCGGCTAGGCCGATTTGATTAGGTATAGTTGGGCGCGATACGGCCCCAGCGAAAAACAACAACTGGAAGCCAAAGTTAGGAGGAACAAGGACGTGTGAAACTGTATGGTGGCTTTGTACAGGAAGAGGGCCGAAGGCTAAGCCTGCAATGAAAAGTCAGGGTGGGAGTAAACGGACAGGTAAATTCGGACGAATGTACAGGTATGAAGGCTGAAGTAATTATATATAGATAGATGTCATTATGACGAGCGGAGAGTTGAATAGGGGGGACGGTCGATCATTATATGGGGAATGGACGGTTCGAGTTCTATAAAGGATACCAAAAAAAAGGACCAGACAATTGCCTGGCACCCACCATGTTCACATTGAAAGTAAGGCTCATTAGACATCACGGTGGAAGTTGTGTTTTTATGTACGACGCGGCGATAAAATGGGGCCTAACCATTGACAGTGGCCGGCAGCCACATCGCCTCACTTATTCCGGCTTCCCCTCCCCCACCCACCCGGGCTTACCCATCTGCCATTTATTTGGCGCGGTACGAGGGAAGTGTAGTGGTGAGTCCACCCTTTACTTCTCTAGAACGATCGGGAAGGTGGCTAGTGGAGAGCAGTGCTTCCAAAGCGCCTATTCACAAGTTAACTGGATGGTTAGCAACGGACCCGGGAGGCTTGAATGTGAGGGTCGTCAAACCATAAACCCACTGCTGACGGTTTCGCGCCAATTGCGCTACGTTTAAAATTCCTCCTCTAGAATCGTCATGACCGAACCCCTCTCTCTCCACGCCAAATGATCTTCCGCCGCCGAGATCCAAGAAATTAACATTGTTTATACGTTCCGCCAAAGGTATTATTTGCTAAGGCTGCAATCATTCCCTCGTTCCACTTGATACTATTTTGGTAGAATTGTCTGCGACCCCCTTCTCCATCAGCGCCCTCAGTACTTTCTCACGACCTCTTCCTCGGATTGCACATCCCGCCACAATTGCAAGCCGTATATGCACACCAGATCATAATCGGCAATTCTAACTACATGAGGGGTGTCACTTAATGTGTATAACTTGGTTGACTTGCTGTGCAAGGGGGATCATGCATGGCAAGTTTGAGCCATACCATGGCTACGGATTCCTTATGGCATCCGTCACGTTAAACAGTCCATACATAATTTTATATTTCGGGATGGATTTGACGATAAAAAAAACAGTGTAGCTGTGTCAGAGATAGGTAAAATAAATAAATGCAAATTGCCAGAGAAAAAGCGTTGGATGGATAAAGAAGAATACGAATAACGAGTGTCCAGGGTGATATATCACTCAAAGCAGATGAGTTGGGAAAAAAACGTGGGTTAGAGGTGTAGCCGTGGAGCGAGAAGAGACTAACAGTGAATGACCAAAAGGCTAAAGAATAAAGCAAAACGATGGATTTTGTCGTGACGAGTTAAGAGGTGACTTTTACCACTGCATCACATCCGCCCCTTCGGCCTCACCAAACAGGCTGGCCTCGGCCGGGGCGCTCGGTACCCCACTGGCGTCGTCGTCATCGCTAACCTCGACACTACTGACCGCCTCCTCACCGGCGGTCGGTCGTGAGCTCCGGGACGCGAATTCCGGGAGTCGGGCGCTGACGAATGCCTTGATGTGGCCATCCAACTGGGCAAACTCGAGGAGGAACCCGTCGTGACCATCCGGGGACTCGATTGCCACCATTTGGGCGTTCGGTAGATGCTCGGAGATCTCGTATTGCTCGTTGATGGTGAACAGGCCGTCAGATTCAATCCCGATAACGAGAGCCGGTTGGGTGATGGAGCGCAGCACGTCAACAAATTCGCCTGGACGGCCATGGGAGATATCGTGAGCATCCATCTTGCGGGTGATGGCTACGTAACAGTTGGCGTCGAATCGTTTGATAAACTTGTCGCCCTGGTACCGCAGGTAACTCTGGGCCGAATAGACCTGGTCGCCGGTGCGGTCGTCGACTTTGTCGGCCATCGTGCGGCGGCCGAACCGGCTCTGGAACGAGTTGCGGGTCCGGTAAGTTAGGAGCGCTGACATGCGCGCTGCCGCCAAACCAGACGCCGGCTGGGCCGTCATTAGGTAGTGACCTCCGGCAAAGGCCGGATCGCTGTAGATGGCCTGCCGCTGCGCCTCGCCCCAGCTGATCCCCCAGGCCGAGTGCCGCGCCGAGGTGGCGATGACCACCAGAGTGCGGACGTACTCGGGTCCGAACATGGACCATTCCAATGTCTGCATGCCGCCCAGCGACCCGCCAATACAGATGGCCACCTGACGTACGCCCAGCATGTCCAGGACCTTACGGTGCAGGCTGGGCGGTTGGTATACGATAGAGGGCGGTTGACGAGTGTACGTGAGCTCCAGGGGAAAAGGTTAGTTGCGCTATGACCGTTATACCACCACTGTCCGGTCGCCTGGCTAATGTGGAGCCATTCTGAATCACTAGGAGTGACCACGCTGAGTACTCTACGACGGTTCAGCGCGTTCCAAGGTAGGGTTGATCCGGTGGCTTAACGCTCACAATGCTATCTCGACGTGTGCGTTACGGGTAAACATACCTGATATCATCCCGGACCGTCGTCATAGGGAAATCCGGTCCAAAGGGTTCGTGAGTTTCGGGGTTGATGGTGCACGGGGACATGGACCCGTAGGGGGACCCAGTGACATTGCAGCACACGATGAAAAACCTGGACGTATCGAACGCCCGGCCGCGGCCCAGGAGGGGGCCCCACCTACCAGAGACCAAGCGTGAACGATGGTACGATAGGGTTAGGGTTAGACACTAGGGATGGTAATACGGTCAACTTGGCGCCACAGCAGTCAAGTGGTGTGACCATATCCACTGGGCCGGCACTCGGAGGCGATCCAGAAGCTTGTGCGGAATACTTACCAGTCGGCTACGTCGCTGGAGCCGGTGAAGGCGTGGCAGATAACCATCACGTTATCCCGGGTGGAGTTAAGCTTTCCCCAGGTCTTATAGGCGATAGGGACCTGCTCAACAACCTGGCCACTCTCTAACCGGTGTGAGGGGATAATAGCCACCTGCTGGTCGTGTACCAGGTTTATAAATGGGTTGGCGCGGTTGGGGTCTGGGTTGTAGTCCAGGCCACCGATAGGCGGGGCCTTAGTGTCCTTGGACATGGCGGGCAGCGGCAAAACGACTGGAATGCGTAGCATGCGAAGCGGGGAGGTGGAAAGGGGCGGCATGTCGAGGTACAGGGGTTAGAGGCGGGGGTTGGCTGACTGGCGAAGCAGGGAGGCGGGCCGTAGGCCTCTCATGGGTAGAATAGGCATGGAGAGACAATAGTTCAGACGGTCTCGGGGGTTGGGTTTCTTGCAGGGAAATGAGGCCTTACCTTCGGGCATGGCGTATAGGAGGAACAATTGGGCTTGGCAAAGTAGTGGCGAGTTTAGCGCACCGGTGAGCCCGCGAGTACTAGGGCGTCTAAGATAACAGGTGCGTGGAAGACCTATCACACCAGGATGTATAGTGTAGGGTGCAGTAGAGCGAAGTAAACGGAGTGGACAAAAGACTTGTCAAGGGGAGAGGGAGCAGGGTCTGCCGAGCTGGTGAAGGTTTGAGTCCTGCGAAGGAGGGAGAGGGAACAGCAGATTAAATAGACTACTGCTGTACAAAGGAAAAGATAGGATAAATGCAGGTAGTGATGGCGCGGGGGATTGCAACAGCGTGGACATATGCCAGGTTTCGCTGCATAGTAGGACCTTCCTCTTTTTCACCCTGGTTGGTATAAGTCTGGCAGCGCCATTGGTCCACAGCGGCAGGGGTAGAGGCCCAGCCATTCCCTGGCGAAATTGCGTGATCGGAGCGGCTGATGAGTCGCTACCGCCCTCACCACTCCGGCACACATACCCAAGCCGCTCCCCGTATGGAATGAGGGGAGGTGAGTGTATGTATATGGCAGTGCCTTGTTTTGGTCCTCGGAATGGGCTGGTGAGCCATAGTTCGTCATCGTTCTAGCGGGGGATACCCCTACGGAGATGTTTCGCCGTAGGGTGTGTCTTTCCCCTTGGGTTATAGCCCCCAAACCCCAAGCAATGTACGCCCTGGCGCACTGGCTGTAGCAGACTGATTTAACTCACTACTGGTAGCAGACTGGGCCAACTCACTCGCTGTTGGCGCCCTCTCTAACCTTTATTAACTGCTCGGCTATTAACTTGAATAGACTCGGTGCATAGAGAGAAGGGTCCAACTTGCTGGTCGGCCGCATATGGCCTAGGGGGGATGAAGGATAAGCGAAAGGAAGGTCCGCGCGCAGCATGGAGGAATGCAGGCGTGGAGTAAGAGGTGGGGGGTGGGAGAGTTTCAACCGATAAAAAAGAGCAATGACTACGGACAGGGCGGTCCGTAAGGCCGAAGGGCCACAAATTGGATGGTGACCGTTGGAGGCATAGAGACAGAGTACCTCGTAAAGGGAGTGCCGTACCCCCATGGTTGACAAGCTGTCAGCCTGTCCCACCACGAGAGGGTGGGGGGGGGGGTTCGACGATATAACTGCGCCACGTGCAGATAGCGAATATGCTACATAATCTCCTGCCATCCGCCCCTCCCCCCGTCGGAGGGCTAATTCTAGGGTGCCCTTGATGGCCTGCATGTATTGTCGCTAGCGTCACTGCCTGACTGCTCACGTTACCCCCCGCTAGCCGGCCACCCTGAAGACCTTTGACAGCTCGATTCCTCCATCTTGGAACCTTAAATCTGCGTCGCCTCCCTGTCTCCGAAACCTGGGCCTGTTTTTTGTGTCGCACTGCCCTGAACGCATCCATCTTACCTTTTCCACCGCGTCAACCGGCCCCCTCCCTCTCTTCCGCCCTATTCACATCCCCTACATCCGATTTCTTCACCCTTCCCATCCGCCCCACCCTACTACTCCACTGCCAACCACCGATGAGCGAACCCAAGAAGCTGATTGGTGAGCTCCAGCGTGCAGATGGAAACCGCATTTGCATCGACTGCGGGGGGCCTAACCCGCAGTGGGCCTCGGTTACGCTGGCTACCTTTTTTTGCCTAGAGTGCTCGGGGGTCCACCGCTCCCTAGGGGTCCATCTGAGCTTCGTGCGGTCGGTGTCCATGGACAAGTGGACGATGGACCAGGTGAAGCGCATGCAGCTGGGTGGAAATAAAAAGGCCCTCTCCTTCTTCCGGTCGCAGCCCGACTACGCCGATGGGATGGGTATCCGGGAGAAGTACACCAGCGACTTTGCCGAGCAGTGGCGGCAGAAGCTCAATGCCGAGTGTGAGGGCCGTAGTTTCACCCCGTCGACATCATCCGGATCTGGTCGAAGTGCCACCACCCGACAGGCTTCCCCAGCCACAGGGGCCCGGCGGCCCCTGGGTGCCACCCGGACGTCGGTCCAGGCCGCCTCGGCCCGGCCCGGTGACGATTATCAAAGTGGCAGCGACTCGGGCCCGGCTAACCCGGCGACCGCGCAGCGGGAACGCAATGAGCAGTACTTTGCCACCCTGGGGGCGGCCAATGAAACCCGGAGTGCCTCCCTGCCGCCCAGCCAGGGCGGCAAGTACGTCGGGTTCGGGAGCACCCCGGCGCCCAACATGTCTAGTGGGAATGATTCATTTTCAGCCCAGGAGATTCTGAACGACCCCAGCCAACTACTGTCCAAGGGCTGGAGCCTGTTCTCGGCATCGGCCCAGGTAGCCATGGAGCTTGCCAGTACGGTTGGCGAGCGGTTGACGGAAAACGTGGTGCGGCCAACTGCCGAGGCCGTCCAGGACCCCAATTTCACCGAGAACGTCAGGGGGTACGTGTCCAATATCGGCCAACGCAGCGCCAACCTCATGTCCAGTTACTTGGGCCAGGGTTCTGGTCGCCCCTACTCGGGTACCGCCAGCGGATACAGCTCCTTCGGTGAGCAGCGACCCGGGGGGATGTACGGCGACGAGGATGACCACGGTGATAGCGCGGGCTTCGGTAACCGGCGGGGGCTGACGAACCACAGCGAGGATGAGCATGATTTTTTCGCGGCGGCTGAGCGCGACAGCAGTAGTGCGGTATCAACTCGTCCGGCCCTCAACCGAGCCCACACCGAAGGGTCGCGGAGCACCACATCACTGCAGCGTGCGGGTGATTCTAAAGTGTCCCTACGCAGCGGTACCTCGGGAACCAATTCACCCTTGCCCAGTCCCAACATGGGTGGTCTGACCTCCCGGAACCGGAAGGCCACTGGTGCCGCAACCACGACCACAGCTAAGCGCGACGACTGGAATGACAGTTGGGACGACTTTTAGAAACATTGCAACTTTCGTGCGGCGCACCTGCCCCGCCCCCGCGTTAACCACCACTTTCCCTCGCTCCCGTCTCCCGGCTCGCGTACGTGCGACTTTCCACTCGACGGATCGCGAAATACACGCCCCAGTTGCCCTCTCGTTTCTTTTTCTTTTGCGTTAGAAGGTTCCGCTCGCATGACTGCCACGTTGACAGTCGGTTCACTTACCCTGCATTTCCTCGTCGTATCCGCTACGCAATGTATCGATAGGGCAGCCCTAGCCACTGTAGGCCATAGGTTTTCTCGCTCACTCTCCTCCTTTCTGCGATTTCTCTTCCTTTACAGGGCCCCCACATGCCTGACAGAACATTACACCGTATAAAAGCCCCGGTTTCCGTTGTGAGCAATGGCCTGAGTAGTCGTCATGACAATAACCGACGTCGTTATACAGTGGGATACAGATGTCTGCGGTAGACAGACACGACTGCCCGTGGTTGCGGCCATCGGATGGCTATGGGTAGATCCACCTATTAGTTTAAATGAGATATGCCGTTCCGATTTGCCACTCGGGTTCTCCGTTGAGCGACGCTGGTGGATCCGCTGATCATTTATAGGGTCGGCCGCAGCTCACGCCTCAATTAGATTATTTATCCGAGCCGCGGGGCGAGCAAGGAGGAGGACGGGCTGCTTGGACGCGGCGGCTTCCGTTGGTGATGGAGAGGGCGACAGGCCAGCCCTTGACGGGTGGAGCCGTCCAAGCCTACGTTAGTTCTGTCCGTCGTCCCAGTCTGGTGGTTCATTGTGGGCGGCGATGGGGAGGAGGGGTAAGTATGAACCAGTGACATGAGGTGCCTATTTTTCCATCGCCTTCACCCCAGGCGCCACCGAAGGATCATTCATAAGCACTTATGCAGACCCTGCACTCTCCCAGCCCACGGACCTGCAGCCTTTCCCAGGGTCCTGCGCACGCTGTGAAACGGAGTTTGCAAAACCATATTGGACAAGAGAGGCTCCTGTGGTCACATGATCATGCTTAACACAGCCAGCTTGGGCACCGCCTCGGGCTGTCGGCCCAAGAAACCCGGATGGCACTACCTTGTAGGTCGCGCGGGCTGTGATAGGTGAGAGGCCCCTAGCCTGCTGTCTGATAACTAGTGACTATTTCTGGTGCCGACACAAAAGTGTGCTGGTAATGAAGAACCTCTAGCCGGAGTCACACTCGGACGAGTGACCGCAATATGATGTGACGACATGGTGTATAATGAACCCTGCACGGGAGGGGGAGGTGCTGAAAAGACCAGCGGGGCGTGGGTTGGCTGGAATTGTGGGAGAATGGCTTACCAATTCAGACACAGCCACGGCGGTAGAGCACTGACTGTAGATCCGCAGAGTCCGAAGGTTAGAACAGTACGGGCCGCCTGGAGAACCAAGGTGGGCCTAATGGGCTGAGTGAGTTGTGACGTAGCTATGCAGGCTCTGTTCCTGGGTAATCTAGGAACTGCAGCCCAGAACGGGCGAGCCAAAGTTTTCAATCTGAGAGGAAATGACGAGGTGGACTGGAACACGCGGCTGGAAACTGGGCGATCGATGATCTTAAGCAATGACGACGCTCCGCTAGAAAACGGCAGGTGGACGAATGGGCGATAGGAACTGTACTGTCCCCCCTTTTTTTCTCTTTTGCACAGCGGCGAGTGGCTGGCACCGCACCCCCTTAGCGACGGGCCATCCACAGGCGCCCTAGGTACGGCACCATTGGTAGGGCCTGCAGCCTGATACAGCATGGCGAACCTCGCCCGTAGCATATGAGGGGCGTCGGTGCTGCCCTCAAATCAAGTGGTCCAAAAAAGCGGCAGAATCCCACCCGTGGCAAGGAGGGCCTCAGAAGTCCTCGGACGTGCGGTAGGCGGCGCATCCCCGCTTCATCGCTTAGTCAGATTTACCAAGTTGGCGGACGCCAAAGAAAGCCAAGCAGCCGGGGGCTGGCCATCAGCTCAGGCTACGCTCGGCAGCTGTGGCCTGCCTGTCTTTGTAATGGCGGCAACCCTGAGAATCCCTCATCCCACACACCGCATACCTTGCCCTACGAACCTGTCCCATCATTCCATTTCCGTCGGCTCGATGCGGCGAAAGAGAGTGGCTGGCAGTCCTGTCTCTCCTGGCCTAGGACTGACGGTCTCCCGCGTTCGCTGTGAACCACGAAGACTCTGAGCGCATGTGCGTGGATGGGTAGAGAGAGGTGAAGGAAAAAGATGCCGTCATCATCGCGGAGGCCCTGCTGGTCTGTCAGGGTTTCGTCGCCGACTGTGGGAAGCAGTGGGACGCAGCCATTCCAATCTATCTGTCGCCTGCGTCGACGCCACCAGTGCCTCGATATCGGCAGCCTTTGGCGCATGTAGCCCATACACCCCGCCCCCCTTCTGCTCTATACGGGACCTACAACACACAGAAACTCCCTGCTCGATTATCCGACCCTCCGCGTATATAAATGACCCGGTGCCCTGGATCGGCAGGTGGAAGGTCTTACGCGCCGCTCTACATCACCCCCAGGCTTTGGTTCCTCGTCGCCCTCTCTTCATACGTTCGCCACCACTTCTCTTGGCACCACCCGTCTCACACGTCGTCGCGGTGGGCTCACAACTTCGCTTCCTGTACTATCTGTGTATCCGTGTTCCATCCCAGGCCACTCTAACCACCGTCACACTTCCGGTCCCTGTCCTCACAACCCGCAACTTGCATTCGGCTGTACCCTCCTACCCTTCAACCCCCCCCCCTCACCTACTACTACGCTCTCTGATTCCCGGGATGGCGCCCCCGCTCACCGTCTACGCCCTCCAGTTGCTTGAGAACGGCGAGGCCGGTAAGGTGTTTTACCGCCTGCCGGCCCCGCAGCCCAACTACGGCCTGCGCTTCCAAATCACCGCCGGGTCTGAGGCCGCCAACGCCCCCGTGTTGCACACTAACTACCCCTTGGACGGTAGTGCATTCAGCCGGTCCAAATTCCACAGCCGTCCTTTCAGCGTGGGCACCTCCAGCGAGCTCATCTGCGAGCTGCTGGTCTCCACCGCCGGTCCCTATTCGTACTACGTCGAGTACCAGGACGACTCCGGCAAGGGTCCTACCAGTCGCACCCCGCTGGCCTACTTCCTGGTCGACCCACACCTCGAAATCCGTACCAAGCCCACCAGCCGCGGCTTGACTCGGGAGGCCGAGCCCGTGCCGGCTCAGAGTCTGCCCCTCGACGGCATCGTGATGCAGACCATGGTGCCCAAGTGGATGGGCCCTCTCCACGACTGGCACCAACATCTGGCCGCCAGCGCCGAACTCGGGTACAACGTGCTCCACTTTGTGCCCCCGCAGCAGCGTGGCTCGTCTAACTCGCCCTACTCCATCTATGACCAGCTGGCCCTGTCCGACGACCTCTTTACCCCGCAAGACCGCGTCCGGAGCGAAGACGACAAGTTTGAACGCCTACGCGATCTCCTCCTCACTAGTGAGACCGAGCTGGGCATGCTAAGCCTGGCGGACATGGTCTGGAACCATACTGCCAATAATTCGGACTGGCTGCAAGATCACCCTGAGGCCGCGTACAACCTGCACAACTCGCCCCACCTCAGCGCTGCCTTTGAGCTCGACGAGGCCATCATGCAACTGTCGGGTCGCCTGGCCGAGTACGACGCGCCCACCCAAATCCACACCGAAGCCGAGCTCGACACCTTGCTGGCCGTAGTAAAGGACCATGCCGTGCAGTCTGCCAAGCTCTGGGAGTTTTACGCCGTCGACGTGGTCGGTGTGCTGGAAGCTACCCGTTCCGCACTAGAGGCCCACCTGGACGTGCCCAACAAGCACGACGGTAAGGCCCTGCGCGCGCTCCCGCTGGCTGAGAAGGCCCAGCGTCTGTACGAAGTCGCCTTTGCCGACCGCCCTGCCGGTGTCCGCCGTAAGGCCACTGACTGCGACACCTCGGAAGTCCTGTCCTTCATGAAGGCCCTGTGCGGTTCCCTGCGCGACATTGAGCACGTCCTTCAGCACGCGGAGCAGCTGCTAAATGAGTATAACGTCCCGCGTTATGATCTATACGACGCCCACGTCGCCAGCGCCCTACAGAGCATCCGCAACACCGTCAAGTACGAGCGGTTGGACTCCAACGGACCCCGTCGGGGTCCCATCACCGCCAGCAACCCAATCGTGCCTTCATATTTTACCCGCCTGCCCGACAATGCCCGCACCGCCAAGCACCCGCCGGGCTCGCGGTTCCTGGCCAACAATGGTTGGGTCTGGAACGGCAACGCGCTTGTCAATTTTGCCGAGGCCCCCTCCACTGCCTACATTGAGCGTGCGGTAATTGTGTGGTCCGACTGCGTCAAACTGCGCTACGGTACGCGGCCTGAGGACAATCCCTGGCTGTGGGCCCACATGCGGGAGTACACCGAGACTATGGCCCGCCTGTTCCATGGATTCCGCATCGACAACTGCCACTCCACCCCCATCGAGCTGGCTGAATACCTGCTGGACTGCGCCCGGGCCGTTCGCCCTAACCTCTACGTCCTGGCTGAACTCTTCACGGGCAGTGAAGAGGTAGACCGCCTGTTCGTCAGCCGTCTCGGAATCAACTCGCTGGTGCGTGAGGCCCTGCAGCCCGGTGACTCGTTTGAGCTGAGCCGCCAGGTGCACCGCGCCGGCGGGAAGGCCATCGGTACCCTGGACACGGACTGCTTGGCCACCGAGGGCCACTTCCGCGGTGGTCCGGACGCCGACGCCACGCCCTGCCGCACCGTCCCGCTCACTGGCTCGTTGCCGCACGCCATGTTTACCGACTGCACCCACGACAACCCCACCCCGACCCAGAAGCGGACCAGCGAAGATGCCCTCCCCACCGCCGCCATTGTGGCCCTCACCTGCAGCGCATCCGCCAGCGTAAAAGGCTACGACGAATTGTACCCTAAACTACTGGAGCTGCCCAGTGAACACCGCACCTACCAGGTCATCCCTGACCCTGTGGCCACGGGGCTCGGCAGGGCCAAGCGCTCCCTCCAACTACTACACACGAAGTTGGCCGTGGAGGGATATAGCGAGGTGCACGTCCACCACGAGAACGAGTACGTGATGGTGCACCGCCAGCACCCAGTCTCCCGCGAGGGCTACCTGGTGATCGCCCACTGTGCCTTCCCCGGCAGCTCGGAAACCAGCCCACTGGCCCCCGTGAAATTACGCCAAACCACTGTGGACCCTGTACTGTCCATGCGTCTGCACGTCCACGGCGACCGATACCAGGACAGCCCCGACGTACTGACCGGCCTCCCCTCGGACTTGGTGGACCTGGACCCACCGCATCTACACGCGGGCCATGACGACCAGGGTACCTACACCGAACTCACCCTACCTGGCGGGTTCGGCCCGGGTAGCATCCTCCTGGTCAAGACCAACATCCCGGACATCGACACCACCCTTGACGAGGAGATCCGGTCGGGAGCCAACGCGGCGGTTGCCGATCTGGACCTCCTGGCCCTCAACGCCGTGCTATACCGCTGCGACGCTGAGGAGCGTGATATTTGCGCCTCAAACGGTGTCTACAACGTGCCCAATTACGGCGCCCTCCCGTACTGCGGCCTGCAGGGGTGGATGTCCATCCTGAAGCGTGTCATTCGTTTTAACGATCTGGGCCACCCGATCTGTGATCACCTGCGCGCAGGAACCTGGGCCCTGGACTACATCGTCAACCGCTTGGAGCCCTACCAGGCCGACTACCCAGCCCTGGCCTCCCTGGCCGACTGGTTCCGCACCCGATTCGACCGTATCCGCCGCGTCCCCAACTTCCTTCGCCCCAAGTACTTCGCCCTGGTCGTCCACACCGCCTACGAGGCCAGTGTCCACCGCGCCCTGGGCCTCATGGCCCCCTTCGTGGTGAAGGGCGACCCATTCGTGCAGCGGCTGGCTCTTTGCGCCGTTCAGCTCTACAGCGGGGTGCGTTCCACGGGGCTCCACCCCACCCGATTGGGCCCGGCCCTGGCTGCCGGCCTGCCCCACTTTGCCACTGCCCACATGCGCTGCTGGGGCCGCGATGTGTTCATCAGTCTACCCGGGCTGCTGCTGACCACGGGTCACTACGACGCGGCCAGGGCTCACATCCTGGCCTTCGCCAGTAGTGTTCGCCACGGTTTGATTCCCAACCTGCTCGATGCGAACCGCAAGCCGCGGTACAACGCCCGCGACGCCGCTTGGTGGTTCCTGCAGGCCGTCCAGACCTACTGCCACAAGGCCCCCGAGGGCACGGCCCTCCTGCGCGCCAAGGTGGCCCGCCGGTTCCCGCGGTCGGACGAGTATGTCGAACCCGATAGCCCCGAGGCCTACGCCGAGGAGGCCACCCTGGCCGAGATTGTACATGAGATTTTGACCCGCCACGCCAACGGAATCCACTTCCGCGAGTGGAACGCTGGTCCTAACCTTGATCACGCCATGCGTGAGGAAGGGTTCCAGATTGATATCGATACCGACTGGACCACCGGATTCGTGCAGGGTGGCAACGACTTCAACTGCGGCACCTGGATGGACAAGATGGGCGACTCGGCCAAGGCCGGCATCCTGGGCCTCCCGGCTACCCCGCGGAACGGGGCCCCCGTCGAAATCACCGGTCTCCTCAAGAGCACACTGCGCTGGTTGCGCGAGCTGGCCGGGACCGAGGACTTTCCGTTCCGTGGGGTCGAGGTGGCCGGAGCGGATGGCAAGGCGGCGCGTACCGTCACCTTCCAGGCGTGGGACGACCTGGTCCAAAAGTCGTTCGAGAAGTACTACTACGTGCCCGCTGAGGATGACGACAAGACGGTCGTGGTCGAGCCCCATCCGAAACTCATCAACCGCCGCGGAATCTACAAGGACACGGTGGGCTCTTCCAAGCACTTTGGCGACTACCAGCTGCGTCCCAACTACTGCGTAGCCATGGCCGTGGCCCCCGAATTGTTCTCGGCGGCGCATGCTCGTACCGCTCTTGACCAGGTCCGCACCCACCTGCTGGGCCCGCTGGGGCTCAAGACCCTGGATCCGGCTGACTGGGCCTACCGTGGCAACTACGATAATAGCAACGACAGTGCGGACGCCACCGTAGCCCATGGTATCAACTACCACCAGGGCCCCGAATGGGTCTGGGTCATCGGTTTCTTTTTGCAGTCCTGGCTACGTTTCGCCCGGCCGGATGCTGACGGTCGATCCCCTGGGAAGGCGCCCCTGCCCAGCGGCCTTGTCCATCAGTTCCACCAGATCCTGTTGGAACATAAGACCACCATCGCTAGTACCCCCTTCGCGGGGCTCCCCGAACTTACCAATGCGCACGGTGCGTTCTGTGCCGGGTCTTGCCCCACCCAGGCTTGGTCCGCTGCAACTATTCTGACCTTTTTGGAAGACCTGGCGGCTACTAAGGCTTAAAGTACCTCCTTCTGGCCTGTGCATATTGCTGATGGGTGATCCTTTTGCTTTTCATTGTTGATTCATCAAGCCATAAAATACAAAACTACTAGAGATTATTCTCATCTTGACGCTTGGCGCTATAGCCTGTCTTGGTTCTGTTGGTGGAGGGGCAATCACCATGAATACATACTAGTAGTGGGGGGGGCGGGGCTTGAGTCAGCTATCTAGCATCTGCGACTATAAAATAAGTGTGCCGCCCATAGTGCCCCCCAGTATTATGACGACCTAGTGGCTGTGACATTGCTATTAGCAGTATCACGTGATATAGTCTCGAGCCGACCGATCTCACTGGTCGTTCCGCCTGGTGCCCATTCCCCCGCGATCTTGTGCGGCCCCTTCCACCAGAGACGTCTCATGCGATCGGCATACTACATGTCAACCGGACGTGTCAATGCCAGCGACCCGTGCAAGCCTGCAAGCTGACCACATCCCACTTTCAAATCGTTCTACTATCGATCTACTCATTCCCTCCTTTTTTTTAGTCTCCATAACCCGTTCCCTTGCCTACCATGCTCACCAAGAACCTGGCCGTGCGGGTGCGGCAGCAGGCGATTGACCAGATGCGCGCTAAGCTCCTCCGCACCAAGCCCGTCTGGTTTGACGCGGTGACGCGGATCCCTCCGGGTCCTACGATCGTCCGCGATCCGTCCCTATTCAGTACCAATGTCCGTCTACCTTTTGAACGTGCCGCTGATAAGGCCGCCGCGAAGGGCGAGGCAGCGCCGCCAGCCCCACAGCAGGCCAAGCCGGCCCTCTACGTGGCCCCTAAATGGCGTGCCAAAGCCGAGCGTACCACCGCCACCAAAAGCGCGGGCCGCACCACGACGGAGGCCGGGGAGAAGACGTCCGAGTTTGCCACCGCCGCCGAGACCGCGGCGGCGACCAGTATAACCCTCGTTCCTTCCAATCCCGTAGTGGGCACACCGTGGTCCACCCCACGCACGGCATCGCACCACAAGCTACGCACCCGCCCGCCCAAGCCGCCGCAGATTGTGTTCCCGGAGGATCAGCTCCGTCGCCGGTTCTATCAGGACCACCCGCACGAACTGCTACGTCCGCGGTCGGTCCAGGAGACCACCAACGGGGTCAATCGTACCGACTGGTCGCAACTCCACGACCCGATTCATTACCCGGGCCCCGTAACGGGCGAACACGTAATTCAACACCAGCTGTACCTCATGCGGACGCACCGCCTCACGGAGCAGGCCGCCTACGCCCGGGCGGTGGGCCAGTTCTACCGGATCCGCGCCCGCGAGGACCTGGAACGCAAGGTGGCGGAGGAACAGGCATACCATTTCGGTGCTAAACCCCTGGTTTCGGATGCGGAGATCAACCTGCGGTTGGAGGCTAAGCAGCTCATTAAGAGCGATAAGGTCCTGGAGGAGAAGGAGGCGATCCGCCGTATGCAGAGTGCCTCGGCCGAAAAGAACTTTAAGAATACCGAGGCCGGTGGCGTATTTTCCTAGACTAGTGGTGAGGCTACTGGGTCGTCCGTTTTCTCGCCCCCTCCCTTTCTTCTATTATTAAAATTCACGACCGACTTCCAGTTAAGGTGAATTTATGCCCAATGTTGATGGACGGAGAAGACTGTGGTTGGCTGGATCGCTGCGTTCTTGGGTAAAGCGCTAGCCTCTGTACGCTGCATTTAGCGTATTGGACATGGTTGACGGTTCGGTTGCCCTGCAGTGACGTGCTTCGGTGTGATTGATTATAAATCGCCATGACGTAAATAGCTGGCCTTGGTAGAGTGGATAATAGTCTGCAACCGACGGAACTGTCGAGCAGCTCCTTTGAGAACGTAATAACCCCGGCGGAGCTGGAACCAATAGTTGAGTATGCCTCCTAAATCTGCAAGGCGGGAAGTCTCCCAATTCGGATAAAGAAGGGTTTCACAATCGTGAGGTACGCGACCTGCCCTCCGTTCATTCAGCCTTGAATTCAACCTGATTTCGCCCCAGTGATAGCGTTAACGTCGACCCTCTCAGCTACACCAGACGGTCCCTTGTCACCCTCCAACTCACGCGTAGAAGGTGTTCGACTTGGGTCACACAGTTGGGTTCATCAAGTATGTACTTAATAATTTCCCTAAGGCTTACTCACCTCTAAATTCACCCCTCGGTTGAGTAGAATAGTCTGGGAAAGCACGCCCTAACCCCGAGGAGAGTAAAGAGTGCGGCCGGCCAAGAAAATAATACCACTGGAAATTTAACTCACATGTCGTATCGGCCCCCAAAAGCCGACGTCTATAGGATCCTGAAAGCAACGGCGATGCCATGAAGGAACGATCGCAACCCCCTCAGCACCACTGATTGGCCGAACCAAGTAACTCACGAAACTCTTCAAGGCTAACTACAGAGCACCAGACTGAGACCCGACCCCTCACACATTTCCCGGCTATATAAAACAACCAGCCTAACAATGAATGCCTTTACCATTTGCCATCTATCTAAACTCGCATCGATTACAATAAAGTACCCCTCAGGGTCTTGACTACCGCAGGTAACAAAATTTTTTAATTCTAATATGGTGGAATGGTAAAAACGCAAGCTGTAGCGAGAGGAATAGCCTACAGTCAATTATGGTTTAGACCGTTCAATTCCTCCCTTAGACTTTCCTCCGTTTCATCTATACTACCAATGCCTGACACCCCTAGCTTCACCAAATGGGAACATCGTGAGTCCCGTATATTATTATGTATACAGCCGCTGCTAAGGGAGACCGCTTGCCTATAGTAGGCTAGTGCTAGATCCAATTCAAAACACCCATTTGTACGTATCCTGTTTCTCAGGAACTCCTTTTGGTATTGCAGGTCAACATTCTATATCTATTGACAATACAGGGCAATTGCCGCGGGCATTTAACCGGGTTAAATATAGTTCGTTCTACGCTGAAACGACCGATCAAGCAACCCGAGTAGAGTTTCGACTGGCCAATATCTATTTAATGAACTCTCAAGTTAAGGTCAACATAGTTCCGTAGAGATAAGTGGGCAAAAGGTTTATCCCAAGGAAGGGGAGGGGAGGGTATGATCTGAGGCCTTGTAAATACGAGCAATGCGTCCAGGGCCGCACTATATTAATTGAGGGCAAACACTTTGTCCTTGGCGCGGAAGTCCTTCTTCTTGGCATTCTCGAAGGCCAGCTTCTGCTT
>JANBPT010000636.1:0-27570 GCA_027575765.1 Tieghemiomyces parasiticus
GGTACAGAGTGGTGGCAGCTATATTGAATAAAACTAATTTGACTTAGAAATTCTCAAAATAATTGGAGGCACCTGTATATTTATAGATCATTCGTTCTACCTTCATTGGGCGGATCTCGGGAGGAAAGAGGTGGCCTAAAAGGCCCAGAGGGGAGGCGATGAAGTGAGTGTTTGTCGCCTAACCCTCATATCACTGACATGACACGCCAATGAAAGCAGTGGGGTCCGCGAAAGAAACGCTGCTGCCAGTTAATGCCGAAAGACTGAAGATAATCACTTACGTGTTGCCTGTCAGGCCTCGGTCTGTTAACCGACGATTTCTGGGATGGCATAGGTGACTTCTGACTATGGCTATGGCCTTCTGCGTGAGGCCATGTACGGTCGGTAGCATTAAAGGTAGGTGGTGTGGATGTGGCTATTCCTCAAGTAGATAGAGTGTATTCCACCATTTTCAACCAGGCGTCCAAAAATGTAATAGTGACGACAGGACTGACAGCAGCTGCAGCGCCCGATTTGTACATCTAAGGCGCTAATTGTTTATATAGATTGATAACTGACCTCCCCCCCTCCTGCCACGCCTATAACCACCGTTTAAAATAAAATTTAGGATGGTGGAGGTGGTGTTCCAGCCAACGATAACAGTCCTGTCGCTCCGATCAGGAAAGATATTAAATTTGAACGATCTAGCTGATGAAGAGAAGCCGAGCGAGGCCAGATTCCGGTTCTCTATCTCCACTTTAGGACAATATGTCTTCCGGCACAACGACAATCGATATAGGGTTTTCGGTGTGCAGACATAGGTAGAGTTCAGCCTCCGTTGCCGAATGGATCCTGCTGGGGGACTTGATAGCGTCTAGAGCCCTTCCCCAACATTCAGCCCAATATCCTCCGTCGTGTCACCCTCCCACCTTGTCCTCCCGTGGAGTTGTTACCGCTTTTCGTCTATAAGGCGAGTCGATGCCGGCAAACCGTATGGTGAGCTAGCTTGGGATTGACGAAAAGTCAGGGTGTCCTACTGTGCTCATTTTGGTTGACTCCAGGCTCCCACATTGCTTGATAGGCTGTAGGAGAGGATGGGTGCTTCCTTTATGGACTCATTACTGTGGGCGGGACGGTTACACTTCTACTACGTCTTTCTCGCTCTCTTCATATAGGTTACGCAGGGCAGGTATACTTTATGAGATCATTGTATAGCTGCCCCTCATTTTCTTATCCGCCCTTCGGGTAGGCACCCGTGGTGCGTATGCGGCCATTCATGGGGCGGCATGCTAATTTCCACCCTCTTCGAAATGGCATTATATTCAACAGTTTGGGTTGACAGGGCCTTGGGGCAATCCACTAAACGGCCATCCTCCTCGTCGGGTCCTTACAACCTCTACTTGACGGTCTGGAAAGCCAGGTCATTTTACAAATAGAAAGGTCGACGGACCACGAGTACTCAACGGCCCTCGTACAAACAGGCCTGTTTTGCCAGACTGCGCATGGCTTGTTGAAGTCTACGTAAGTGAAGTGTAATCAACTCACCTAGCCTACCCGCACACACCACTCTAAACTGTCGTTTGTGGTTTCTAGGAATGATCAGGTGGCTGGTAGATTTTTGAAGGGGGGACTATGTGGTTTGCCGAGCACTGCATGAATACCGCAAAGATGGCCTTGCGGACCAGTCCCTTAACCTTGGTTTCCGACTATCTGATAACGGCACTGGGCTCACCAGTCCAACGGCTGTCTGCGCTGACCCGGCTGATCGTGAAAGCCCTAGCTGCCCTGATTCTGTGCCACGTCATCCCTAGGAGTTATGTTTGGTCTGCCTTGGGCGCTATGAGCTCAGTCCAGCCTATGGGTGCCCTGTACGAAACATATTTTAACTTGCCACTCGGCCCCCCATCAGCACCGGAGTGGCGACAGCCGGTCTGATTCTGATCTGTCGACCCTGGTTCCTGTGCCTGTATTAAGAATACATTTTCCTTCCGGAAAGATTCTCCGCGGTAGAACAGGAACGTGGCCAGACCTTTATCCTCCAACACAACTGGCCTCATATGCGCCCGCCGGTGTTTCAGAGAGCCGATATCCATAATGACTAGCAAGCCTAAAGGCGAAGAATACGCCCTGAAACGTAACAATGAAATCGGGTTGTCATACTTTTTTGGAGCATGTCGCTTCTTGGTTGTCAACCAACCCAACTAATGAATGATATGTTAAAAAGGCTCACGAGCCCAAGACTGTGACGTGACGTGTGTGCGAATACCCAGGCGACCATCGTATCGGTTTGCACTGTCTTAGATCCAGTCAGCCAATGGGTAATGCGAGGTGTATTTTTTTTTTTTCATGACCTAACCAACCCACCGCCTGCGGTTCCACATGCCCTCGGGCGCATACAACGAACTCAAATGTAACGTGTCCACCGCACTGGTCCCGGCGTCAACCGCTTCTCATTTTCCTAGTCTGGCCCGACCTCGAAGTCTGCACCTCATTTTCTTTCGTCCGCCCATACATTTTTAAACTCAAGGTACACCATCCGTCGTGCCAACGGAACGGAGCTATGCCTCAACACACCATCAAGAAAGTTCCAGTCCCCACCTACCAGGTTCAGGTCAACGAATTCGCACGCGAGGCCAACGAATTCAAGCAGCGTACAGCGGCCCTGGACACCCGGCGGGCGGAATGGCGTAACCGTAAACGGACTGCGCCGGCCGCGGACGGCACTGGTCTCCAGTTAGACGCCATACGTAAACGGTGCCGCCTTGACGAGCGGTTTCTGTTCGCCTCATCGTGTTTCGTTGACCCTATTGTATTCGATAAACTCAAGGCGCTTAAGGAGCGGTTTGGCGGCGGAGAAGATACTGATCGAGTCCCCGAGGAGCCGGTCGAGGAAGCAGCGCCACCAAACCCGTTGGCCGAACGTCTGGCCCGGCTTCGCCAGCGGACCGCCCAAGAGAGCGGCGACGGAAATAGCCCTACGGCTGTTGCACGCCGGCGGTTTGCCGCCAAAAATATCAGCACACGGCTGAGTAGTAGTAGCTCTGGAGCCGTAGGGAGCCTACCTTCCACTTGGACGTGGTCGTCACCGGTAACAAAAACCGCTGCTGAGACCACCGCATCCCCAGAAATCACCGCCCCGGAGAGTGACCTCGCCGAGCGCTCGGAGAGCACGGCGCCACCCCTACCGGTCCCAGTTGCCGAGGAAGCGCCCGTCAGGGCCAGTGCCTTGGAAACCCCTACGAACCAACCGGTAAGCCTTTTTATACTAATGTCACCGCAACAGCCACACATCGTTTCTCGGCCAGTGCCGAATTTGCAAACTTTTCGTATCAACGTAGTGCCCTCTTCGTTAACACTTTCTCCTCTTTCAACCCGTTACATTACCCATGTTCGAACCACAGCCACTCCCCGAGCCCACTTCAAGCGACGCGGAGCCCACCCCCGCCGACGAGAGCCATCTGACTGTGGTGCCGAGCAATTCTCGCTTTGACCGTCAGATCAGAGAGATCCATGAGATGATGACCCGGTCGGGTCTCGCCACTTTGCGCGAAGCCAACCAGATCACCCTACCGTCCCACCTCAAACCAGAAATGAACTACATCATTTCAGGAGCCAGTGTCACAGGCACAACACCTGCGGCGCTGGCGCAGGGCCTCAAATCCCAAGACAAGGATAAACGCAGCAGGGCAACCGTGTCCGGGTCACCTACATCACAGGAGTCATCCGACCGACCGCCGGGGCCATCTCTCGCGGGCACTGCCACTGTGGTAGCGACCGACGAAGGCAACGACGCCTCTCTGGCGGCCGACGACGTGATTTTGGTGGTCACCCTGTACAACGCCGGCAAGCAGCCCACCAAGATGCAGGAGCTGTTGGTCCTGGGCCGCCAACCCCTAACCGTGCTTCGCGACTCGCTGTTTTGCATGTCGGATTTCCTGGCCCATTCGGGCCGAATAGCCAATCCCAATACGCTTGCCAAGAAAACTAGTGCGTCCTACTTCTTCATCGAGAAGACGTTCTACGTGGACGACCGTGACCCCGAGGCTGCTGACTATAGCGCCCCTATTATGCGGTGGGCTAGCCACCCGGACCGCGCTTACCACCCTAAATTCAGCGGGCTACAGCGTCGGACCATGGCCGAGACCCGCTTCAGTGACCTGAATCTGCGGCTCCACTGTCCGTACCGATTCGTCCATCAGGGTGACTGCGAACACACGTTCGTATTTACCGCCCTACGCGCCCCCACCCGACTGGACGAGCGCGCCGTCCGGGCCTATCCGGTACAGACCTTCAGTTGCTTCATTCACCGTTACAAGTGTCGCATGTGTCGCCTCCTTCCCGCCGAGTACGTTACCATCAACGATTTTCACAGCGGGGAGAACCCGTGCTTCTTCTGCCAAAACTGCTACGATCTGTTCCACTACGACGCGAACGGACAACCCCTGTACACATACAGTGCCTACCCCTACATGCCGGCCAGCTGAGTCAGAGTCCCGGTGACCCGTTGAAGAAATCCGTCGAAACGACGTCCATGTAGACTATTGTACCCGTTTAAACAAAATAATATATCGTGCTATCTAGATATACCAGTCGACGACGACGGCGACCTGTGTGAGGCATCTAGCGATGGTGTGGGTGTCTTCTTCAGCATTGGCGATTTCTTTTGGTGCTGGGAAATGATAATAGGCAGCTGGATTGAAGCACAACGTTATTGGTGACCAGTAGAATCACGTGATATTTATCGGTTATTTCCTCGCCCTGGCTGGGGGGTAAGTCCGTGCCCCTTTATATCTGCAGTTTTTTCTTCTTTTTTTTTTTTTTTTGCTTTCAAGTGTGTACTCAGCTATCACCCACACCTGAGGTTTTAGAGGGGGTAGAGGAAGGTGGAGAACATCCAGCCTCAGTGAGGTCGGCAGGCTATTAGGGTCTTTAGACCTCAGCACACGCAACGTAAGAAGGCGTAGTGGCTCATTCCGATACCGGACCTCTTCACTATACCGTCAGTTTCCGCATTCAGCCAACTCCACCATTCCAAACCCGTCGTCCGCCCAGCCCTTTACCCCACCTAGTTTAACCCATTCGCAGTCCAGGGATACGTACGCCATGGCCAAGCTAGTCCAGGAATCGAGCGTACGTGACCCATGCTGCCACCATTGATTCGCGCAAGTCAAGTAGAAAGAGGGAGAGGTGGCTCGGAAGTGTGTTTCGCGGCGCGACGACATCGCTAGCACTCGGCCCTGCGCCATGGCAACCGGCCCTATAACTCACCAATTCTAATACCCGTTCTTATGTCGCAACTCAACCGCCCTATTTTGCCATTTTACAGAAGCCGAAGGAGGCGGCCCTCAATAAGGAAGAGACCATCGCGGAAATCCGTAGACTGGAGGCTAGCGTCACCGAGAGTCGTAAGCACCTCAATGAAATCCTCAAGATTGTTGAACACGCCAAGGTAAGTTAACTGATCTATGGGGCATTATATGTAAAGGCGGACGGAATATACCACTGATCATTAAACCCGGATATCCTAAATAGGGCTCGTAAACTGATCCGCATTCCTGCTTCTCCTCCCTCCTTTTTGTTTTATCCATCAGTCCGACCGCACGGAGGTAGCCCATGCTGCGATCCACAGTCTACACCGTATTTTCGCGCCTTATCTGGACCGTGGTGAACTCACCCTGGTCCGTAAGGCCGCCTCTGCTGCCACGACAGCCGATACGTCCGCGTTCAGCCCCGAGGAGAAGGTGGTACAGTGGCTCAGCGATCAGTACCGCAAGTATATGGACTTGCTCGTTCGGTCTGTCACTCGCAAAGACCGTGCCTTCCAGGTAAGGATACCCTTACTTTCCGGTGGTTTCCCGACATTAAATTGTAGAGACCGAGACCAACTGACCACAATCGGTTAGGAGTGCCGTGTCGGGCTTTTTGTATATGATCGCAGCTAACCGCGTCATTAACCCGTACGAAACTCCATGTCATTATTCCCCCGTCCTGCTCGCCACCCCTAAGGTGTCCGTCTTCCGGCTGTTCCTCCAGGAGGTCCAAAAGCAAACGATGTCCCTCAGCATATCGAAGGGTGAATATCAGTTCTGTAACCGTTTTTTTGCGAACCTGACGCGGGCTCTCGTTACCAGTCCTGAATATAGTGACGAGCTCCATAATGCCTTGGCCAACTCGTACCTTAACAGCTACGATGACCTGCGCTATCACTTCCTGCTGAACCTGGCGTAAGTATTGGCTTGGTTGCGAGCACGTATTGCGAACCATGAGCGGCCCATGACTATGTGGAGCCTGATGTCGTGACTGTCGCACACCAAAACCCTGGAGGGCCGGATATTGATCACTCGGATACACCCGCACCCGCCCCCTCCCATACCTATTCACACCAGCAACTTGTTGGAGAAGCAGCGCTCCACGATTAATTCGGTACCGAACGGCACACTGGAGGTAAGGCTAAACTCTTGCCTGACCATTTCCTACAGGCCTTGATGCGGTGGGACCTACCGACCCGAATCCAGCTCTGACCTACCTCCCTATTTGACCGTACTGACCATTGACGCACTCCTTCCTCTGCATACCTCCCCCTCCCCTCTACTTCCCTAGAATGCGGACACGACCGAGCTCGATACCACGATAGCTAACGCATTCCGCATGTTGCAGTCCATCAAGGCCATGCCAGCCCCTGGCACCGCCATCACGCAGTTCTGGTCCGATCACCCTGAGACCTTCCAGCACGCAAGCAAGGCCAAGAAGGCACGGACGAAGCGCACTGCGGGTACGGTCGCCGCGGCCCCAACCCCACTGCCGGCCGTCCTCGTGGCGCAGGAACACCGCCAAGTCTTCGATAGTGCCTGGGTCAACTTTCTAGCTCTCCCGCTGGCCCCGGAAACGCACAAACAGGTGCTGCTGACGATGCACCGACACATCATGCCGCACATGCACTTCCCGGCGCTCCTAGGCGATTTTCTTACCCGGGCCTACGACCAAGGCGGGGTACTGAGCATTCTCGCGCTCAACAGCCTGTTCACTCTCATCACTGAGCACGGACTGGCCTACCCGGACTTTTACGCCCGGCTGTACCGCCTCATGGACCGTCAGGTGGGGCACGTCAAGTACCGGGCCCGGTTCTTCCGCATGGCATCGCTGTTCCTGTCGTCCACCCACCTGCCGGCCTACCTCGTTGCAGCCTTCATCAAACGTATGGCTCGCCTTACCTTGGCGGCGCCCCCGGCGACCGCGGTGTTCGCCATCCCTTGGATCTACAATCTGCTTAAGGCCCACCCGTCCTGCATGACCCTGATCCACCGGGAGACCGGTCCTAATACTGAAGGGCTGCGGTTGCGAGAGTCAGCGGATGAGGTGAGCCAGGACCGCTCATCGTCGGCAACAAACGATGGGGCGGCCGTGGCTGACTGGCTAGCCAGCGACCCGTACGACCATACGGCCCAGGACCCGGCCGAGTCTCACGCGGCCGAGAGTTCGTTGTGGGAGATCCACACACTCCAGTCCCACTTTGCTCACCAGGTGTCCGTGCTGGCCCGTGTCTTCTCGGAACGGTTCACTAAGCCGGCGTATGACCTGGAGGATTTCTTGGACCATACTTACACTACCCTGTTCGAGTCGGAAATTGACCGACCTATGAAGAAGGCGCCCGCCCTCGCCCCGCAAATTACCGGACACTTGTTCGCCGAAGGGGATGCGTTCCACGACGTGTGGGACCTGTCTTTGTAAACCCGGGAAGAACTTGGGACGCAGGTTTAAATATTTTTAGTGCATGATAATGTGTATTTCCATATACCACGCTTATAACATTTTCCTTAAATCGTCAACAATAAGGTTATTTTTTTTTCTAGCCGCTGCGCCTGTGAGCGAGTACCAGAGTCGCGGCTCACGGACAATGTGAGGCGCTTTATTTAACCGAACTTTGACGTCCGCTTATGGCCGGCATCTTCGTCCTGAGTTGGTGTGAATATGGAGTGAGACTGGGACTGAAGGCCTATGCCAAAAGTAATACTACCCAACTCGGATATTGACAGAAAATTTGAGTATTGTCCAGAATCAGCCCGATACGAATCTAGTGAACCACTGGTGGGGGTATGTTATATTACGTAGCCATGCTCCAACTCACAGCCAAAGTGGGTCGTACATGGCCGTTAAGAATGCCTGGTTTGTTCGTGAACCCCAGTCGACCCAGTTGCAATCTAACCCGATCGTGTCATCAGATGGCTTATTGTAGCAGATTGTAATCAAATTAGGCACGGTCGAGCGTGAGAAATACACAGACTACTGAAGGCTTACCACATCGTTGGGCCGCTACTTCTTACTACCAAAGAAACTCAGGTAGATAGCATGATTCCACCAAGCCTGTGTTGTTCAGGTTCCAGGAGACTCCCTACTGCGCCCTCATCCATGCTTTTTTTCCCACAGGAGGGCGGTGTCTAGAATTGATAGATGGTGCCAAATAGTCCGGCTGGCAGGTGAAGTTCCGAAAGCGGGCAAGGACTATGCAAGAAGAGACGAAATACGTGGGTAAGCCGCCGCCCTCCTCCCTTTCGACGAGTACATACTTTGAATATTTCGCCGATCTACCGGGTTTCAGGAGGGATGAGAAAGAATAGACAAATATTCCCCCTCCCAGCTGGCCCTTGAATGGGTCACTGAGCCTCAAACATAACAATGCAGCCACTAGAATACCTGAAAGAGGTCGCATAAGGCTAGAATTGAGTTCAGCGTGGCAACGCCACCGCCCGCCCCTTTGGTCCACAGGTGGCGATATCCAAACGAGTAATATTAGCATCCTAGGTCCAGTTAGCTTTAGCCGAAAGTATGAGAGAAAGGCGCCCAATTCGTAGCGAGCAATACCAAAACGGGCCAGATCAGTAAAATAAAGCCTCACTTTTGTGCCATTGCTGGCCGAGATGAGAACGTCGGGAATACCAAGGGTTGCAATGGGTGAAGACTGGGTAGGTCCCTTAACAGTGGAGCTCATGGGTGTCGAAAGCCATGTAACCATCTCGTCCCTGGAAAAAAAAAGGACGGCCGGCGCAGCGCATTATCCCTACATTGGCGCACAATATCGCCATATCCGTTGGTGAAGCGCTGTCTGCGTCTTGCTGACCCAACCGGTACATTCGCAACATCAGTTGCATAGTCTTCCACGCTAGTGTGAGAGTCAAATCCTACCCTTATCCTCACCCTCTACAGCGGCAACGGCTCGCCTAACAAGTACAGCCGGTTTCAATGGCCATTAGTCCTTCCACCATTCCTAGATTCCCGTTTAGTCGACAAGGAAGAAACAGGCAAAACCATCGGACCTTTACCTTCAGGGGACTGTCTGTCCGAGGTAGCGAACTGACCAGGAGCGTCAGAAAGGGAGTGGATGCAGTTCCTACCCGGTGACTGGCCGGTGGCTACAATGTGATTGGAGGATAGGCAGTGAAAGGCGGGCACCGTTGGGACTGAACAAAAGAGGAGTGTGGGGTTGGACACTCAGATAAAGCTTGCTTCACGAATCCACCAAGGCGGATATGCCGACCAAATGTGGTAGGGACCTGCTTATCTAACACGGGAGCGTTTCGAGACCCATGAAGCTTGGAATACGGCACCGCTGTAGCGCAGTGGTCGTGGGCCGAGAGGGGGGAGCGGGTGCGGATATTCTGAGCAAGTAATGCTGGGTGATCACGGCTAGTCCAGTTCCCGCCATAATCTGTTCCCCCGTACGTAGCTGCTTAATGACTTCCGAATATCCTTCGCTGTCCAAGGACGCGTTTATCATACGGCTGCTCTCACCCTTCAAGTTAGCGCTTCGTAGTGGACGTATTGCACTTCCTGAAACACGGCCGCCAGCTCCACTACCACTATCACCAGGTTCACCCGTGAGGACTTTTCAGCAGGTACTTCTTTCGGTGATCGAGCTGAATTCCACTCATATAGACAAACAATCAGAGTCCTATGTGAGACCATTAAATCAGAGCACGGCGTCGCAGTAGAGAGCGCCAGTATTTTTCCGCATAGTAGATGAAAGAAGTCCTGGAGAAAAATTGTAACGCTATTGATCTGGTAGTCAAACTGATGCCCTGCTACCGCCTCGTTGTTAGAACCATACACATTTAGAGAGGCGGTACACGATCCTTCACAGTACATAGCAGCCAGGTATTTTGGTTAGTGCGCCCCCCTCTCCCCTACCGCCATCTATTATGAGAAAAGAGAACTATTCTGAACCTTTCTCCGCTCGAAAAACCGCCCGACTGTTTTTGGAGAAATACAAAATTCCGTGTTTAACTAGCACCTCCGCCTTCGGGATCAGGAAGTACTGGTAATTGGGTGGAGTGGAAACCGTAGTTGCGAGCGAGTGAGCGCGATCCACGACAAATGAAGCCGTGAGAGTTTAGAAGTATGAATATCGCGGCCCTTCATACCGGTCAAGCAAGGGGGATGGATGATGACACTTCTGCCTTAGAAAGCGGCATTGTCGCCGGTATAACTGTGTAGGTTTAGAGTGTTCATGGGGGTTAAAAAATTGGTAGATAGACCAAATCAAGCCGATACAACGAAGGCCACCTTGGGTATAGATGCCTTCACTACATAGTACTAATTTCAATCAAAGTTGTACTACCTAGTCAGTACACAGGCAGCCGCGTCAATTTCTAATCAGGAAGCCGGCCAAACGGGAAGGGGCGTGGGATACTGGGCAGGATGGTAGGCTAGGCTCTTGGCTTCGCACTGTCCTCTCCCCCGCCGTCTATATAAACCCCACCGTGCCTCACCCTTCTGGAAACAGTATCCACAAGCATCCCGCCTCACATCACCACCACCATCAACCATCCCCAGCGCATCCGTGTGCTCGCCATTAAAGGACACCACTTGCCCCTCACTTCCACACTCACCCATCATGCAGTCCCCTGCTTCCGTCATCAACTACCGCGAGTGCCCGTGCGCCCAGTGCTCAAACTCAGGGTCTAACCTGGCCTCGTGCTAGGGATTTCGGGCGGCCCGCCTCAAGCTTGGGCTCGGGCTGGTGGCTCAACCTCCGGCTAACACAGACCCCCCTCTCGGGTTCTCCAGACTACACGTTCTACCCACCATCATACAAAACGCACCCCGCTCCGCTTGCATCAGACATTGATCCGTTGAGCGGATCACGTACCTCAGAATAAACGATATTTGCTTGTGGCCCAGTACGCTCAATTTAAATACACTATACTTTATATGTTGGCAGTAGCCCAGGATCACATATATAAAACTGAGACACGTTGGCAGGTAGGTAATGTGTATCTGCCAAATCCTCCTAGGGGTAGTAGAGAGGTGCTAAGCGAGGAGAGCGATCGTGCTTAGGAGGCGATCTGGTCGGCGGACAGTTCGGGGTGAACCTGCTTACCGGTGGCCACGATAGCCTGCTTGACATCATCGTAGGAAGCGGTGCCGGTCACGGTCACCTTCTGGGAAGGGATATCGGTGGTGACCTCCTGGACGCCTGCGCAGCCGAATTTTTTTGGGTTAAGGTGGGTAGAAATGGGGTTGATTAGCCCACAAAGGAACAGTTGGCACTAGACCTGGCGGGCAGAATAGATTGGCCCCTGGCCTCTCTTTCTCACCCTCCTTCCCTGCAGCTGGAGTGATAGCTTACGCGGGTACCACCGCCAAAAGGACTAGTCGGCGAGACTTCTTCGTTACAGCGGTAGAATAGTAGGGGAAAACTAACTTACCATCAACTTTCTTCACAGCCTTCTCAACAGCACCGGAGCAACCAGTGCAGGCCATATCGACCTTGTAGACGTGGGTCTGGGGAAAGTGTAACGATGCAAGGTAGGTTACATGTGGCGAGTGTGAATGAGAGTGAGTAGTGCCAAAGTGTCAAGTTGGGAAGGTGGTTAGTGGGCTGTCAGAAAACCTACTAGAGAACGCTCCAGAGAAGCTCTTCCCTCGGCCTTGGCCAGAGCGGAACTTGGGTCTGAGGTCAAGGACAGGAGATGGAGAAGGGGGAGGGAGGTTGTAGAACAGCTGGATAGGCGCATTCGCAACTCACCTGGACGGACATGGTGATGGAGGGGGGGTGAGGTTGGGTAAGTGCGGGTGTAGGAGGGGTAACGGGCGACGGGTTGTAATGGAACAGAAGACAATAGAGGCAGTACGAGTTGGAAAGCAATTAATGGTCCTCCAGTAGGGCGGGGTTGGGATTATATGTTGGTAAGCCGGGGGATTCTCGGGCTTAGCCTCGGAAACCGCTGGAATATTCGGCCCAGCGAGGCGGACCGGGGTGGTGGCGTCACAAGCAGCGATAAACGATGACCTTCCCCCCCCCCCTTCCACATACATACAGACGCCATGAAGCGTCGTAATAAAGAGGCGGGAGGGACCCGGATCAGCCCGGCGAGGGCCCCCAGTGGAACGATTGATGACCGGCCACCGTAGGGGCGGATCATGCGAAAGCGTGCTTGAAACACCTAGTGGGAAAAGGAGGTTTGGAAAGCGTGCGACCCACCAGCATCCCCCAACGAAGTGGGATAGACTGTTGTCGCCACACGATCGGCTAATCGACCACACCACCACCTCCTCGTCTGATCCTTGCAGTACCTTAAGCCAACAAGCAGTAAAACAACCAACCAATGCGCTTCAAAAGAATCTGGCCAATAGCAAACACGCGATACCGCACATGCGGGCACAGGCGCTGAAAAATGGAAAGTATCCAACGCCCGATAAACCATCATTAAAAGAGCATACGTAAAAAAAGAAAAAGGTAAGTGCCCATAATGATATCTGACGCGTTTCCACAAAGAATAAAAAAGCGAACTGTTATGAAAAGTCATCGAAAACGTAATTATATTATAATATATATGTATCTAAAACAATATTTTCGTGGCAGGTTTCATAGTGTAGTTGGTTATCACTCGGGATTCTGATTCCCGCGACCCGAGTTCGAGTCTCGGTGAGACCTTCATTTTTTTGATATTTTAATTCATTATTTGCGTCTTTATCTTCGAGATCCACGATATCGACAACGGCCTACCAACTTATGTCAACTGAACATAATTGGGCAAGAATAACGCTTGTACGTGATTAGTACCTGGTTGCTTATAATTAGTCATCCCCACATGGAGCATACTGACAAGCGTATACGTTGAGACTGTATTGAAAAGTAAGATAAAATAAACCGGTTGAGAAGAAGTCGATGTGAGAACTGTGAGCCTAACCTTTAAAAGCGCCGACCTAGGTAAGTAAATCTCCCGTCTTTTTTCCAGAGAGACTTGTGAGCAAGTAGGAATAAATCATAGTGTAGAAGACATAGGGCGGGGGAGGGGGAATATGGATGAGAAAGGAGAAATAATGCGGTGGTGGGCGGAGTACATCCCTTGGCCATTTCCCATCATTGCATCCTTATTTAGTGGAGAGAACTTAGTCAGTGGGGAGAGAAGGGAGGAGAGGGAGGTGGGGTAAGTGCGGGGGGGGGTGAGAGAGAAAAAAGAGAGAGCGAGCTAAGAGTCGCCTGTGTGACTGCGACATCCTCCCTTCCCTCCCTCCCTCCCACTCCTCCTCCTCCCACCATATTACGATTTTAGTCGGTGAGCTGACGGAAGCGCTCCTCCATTTCCTTAGCGAGCTCGGTGTACCGGTCCTTGAGGGTGTCCTGACCGTCGGCGGGATCCTCGAACTTCATGGAGCTGAGTTTGTAGATGATATCGCCCATGCTATCACGAATCTTGGCCCAGGTGACCTGACCCTGGGTGACCTCCACGGCGTGGGTGGCGTGGGTGTAGAAGCCAATCATGTTCCGCAGCATCCACACGGTCTTGTAGAACGGACAGTACCGGTCGTAGGATGAGTAGCCGTTCTGCTGCAGGAAGTCGTCCTTGATGATGCGGGCCACCTCGAGCGTAATCTTGTCCGATTCGGCCAGCGCCGACTTGCCCACCAGCTGCACAATCTCCGACAGGTCCTCCTCCATCTGGAGAATCTCCTTGCACCGCGTGCGCAGCTCCACAAACTCCGGGTCAAAGTTCTCGTAGTAAGGCCCCAAGGCCTGGATGTACTTGGAGTAACTGAGCGACCAGTTGACGGACGGGAAATGCTTGCGCTGGGCCAGTTTCTTGTCCAGCCCCCAGAACACCTGGACGATACCCAGGGTCGCCGAAGTGACGGGGTCCGAGAAGTCACCACCGGGCGGCGACACGGCGCCCACCACGCTGACACTGCCCTCGCGCTGAGGGTTGCCGAGGCACTGCACCTTGCCGGCACGTTCGTAGAAGGAAGCCAGACGGGCACCCAGGTAGGCCGGGTAACCGCTGTCGGCGGGCATCTCAGCGAGACGACCGGAAATTTCACGGAGGGCCTCGGCCCAACGCGAGGTGGAGTCGGCCATCATAGCAACGTTCTTGCCCTGATCGCGGAAGTACTCCGAGATGGTAATACCGGTGTAAATGGAGGCCTCGCGGGCGGCCACGGGCATGTTGGAGGTGTTGGCCACCAGGGTGGTGCGCTGCATGATGGACTCTTGGCGGCCGTCCACCTCGACTGACAACTTCGGGAAGTCCATGAGAACCTCAGCCATCTCGTTACCGCGCTCACCGCACCCAATGTACACAATCAGATCTGAGTTGGAGTACTTGGACAACGACTGCGAAATCACCGTCTTACCGCACCCGAAGGCCCCGGGAATGGCGGTGGTGCCGCCCTGCACGCACGGGAAGAGGGCATCCAGCACGCGCTGGCCCGTCAGCAGCGGGTGGTTGGCCGCTAGCTTCTCGGCCGTTGGGCGTGGGGAGCGCACGGGCCAGATCTGCAGCATGGTGTGCTGAGTGGTCTTGCCCTCAAACTCCGTCTCGAGCACCACGTCGTTCAGGGTGTAGGAACCCTTAGGGGCCATATAGGTAACGGTACCCCGGGCCTTGGGGTTGAGCATAATGCCGTGGTTGGTCACCAGGGAGTTCTCGAACACGCGACCAAAGATGTCACCGCCGGTGATGTGGTCACCGACCTGGCGAGCGGGTAACGAGGGTGCGGTGTGAAGTAGAAAGGTGAAGGTTAGTAGCCACGGGGAGATAAGGTGGGTGGTACGTGGAATACATGGCCAGCGGTCACGGCAAGGGGGCAGACACGGGCGTGGTTGCGGGGACTTACCTTGAAGCTCACGGGATCAAAGTCCCAGGAGATAGACTTGTCTAGGGCCGGGGTATCGATACCGCGGGGGATGTAAATACTCTGGGACACCTCCAGAATGCCCTATTTTTTGCGGAAATAGTGCGTAGCGAGTGGGGAGGTAGGTGAATGTCAGTGCGGTGAGTTAGCTGCAGCCAAGCTCAATCGGGTATCATTAAGACGAGCCTAGCCGCACTGGCGTCGGACAAGAAGATGAAGACGCAATTTACCTTTAGCGGGCGCTGGATACCGTCAAAGGTGTTGGAGCAGAGACCAGGTCCGAGTTCCACGGACAGGGGCTTGCCGGAGCGCAAAACGGGATCGCCGATCGTGAGGCCGGCTTAGAACGCAGGGGGGAGGAGGGAAGGGATGGCAGGTAGGGGGACGTGGTACAGACACCGTAAGCCTCAGGCTGTCGACCAAACACCGCATGGCCCAGCACACTTTACAAGCAGGACGTCAGCGGCAGATAGGGGAAATGTACTTACAGGTCTCTTCGTACACCTGAAGGGTAGCCTTGTCGCCGTCAAGACGAATGACCTCACCCACCAGGGCGTCGTGGCCCACACGAACTAGCTCGTGCATGGCCGAACCTGTCATTTTCTCGGCGATGACGACTGGAGGGGGCGAGGGGTGTAATAGAGGATACGACGGAGGCGGGTAGAGGGACGGTGTTAGCTTATAGTGGATACCACATCGCCGCCTACCCAGAGGTAGGGGCACCTCAGGTTAAGTTTGGGCGCCGTCCAGCGTTGGAAATCTACTCCGTCGAAAGAGGGGGGCTGTGCAAACGTTATACCCCAGTTCTGATAGATACTTACCGGGACCGGACACGGAGTAAATGTAGCCGTACTCGGCCTCCTTTTCGCTCTCCAGCGAGCGGAGGTCTTTACGGGCGTTGTCGAGAGCACCAGCCATGGTTAACGGTCAAGAGGGGGGGACGGTTGCGGAGGGGTCTAAAGAAACACGACCAACGGAGAAGTGCGACGGACTATGAGCAAGTGGCGGCGAATGCAGGTCAAGAGGTCCGGCCGATGGAGATGCGTAGCGATCGTAAGGCGGTCGGGGATAATAGACAGCGCAGGATGGGTTAGTGCCCTGCCCGACATGCGGTGGTATGGAGAGGGGCGGGGAAGGGTGGAGTGACCGGGAGACCCGCTTGGCGAAGCCGGTACGAATGCTGAGAAGTGTGCGCGAGACCCGGTCACCCTCCCGGGTACACATTGCTGGTCGGTAGGGCCGGCGTGCTCATCTCGAGCGTGTTCGTCCTGCCCAGACTGCTAAAATAGAAGGAGGAGAGTGCTGATAAGGGGGAATGCACGCCAAGGCTTGGGACCCAACGCTTACTTACCGAATAGTGAGCTTGTAAACGCGTAATGCCGTGAGCAGGAAGAGTCCAGCGGGAAATGCAGAAGGGTAGGATAGTAAAACTGCGAACTACCGGTAACGTCGAAAAGGGTGAATGAAGCGGGGACAACGGGTAAGAGAAGTGGAGCACGCCGGGGGGAGAGGACGAACAGAGTGAACAAAGTGCGGAGAAGGGTGTAGAGGCAGGGAGTGGGGAGGGGGATAAAGGGTAAGGGACGAAGAGAGCTCAGAGTGGGCGGGTGAGGAGGAGGAGCGTCAGACGACTCCGCCGGCCTATAAGCTAACCCGGCCGACCCCGTCATAGCCCGCGGAGCACCTCACCGTCCATCGTCTCCGCCTTCCCCAACAGAACGAGTGGCCCTAGTGAGCGTCAGGGTACAAGGGTATTACAAGCGGTGTCGAGCGGAAGCGCTGGTTACGCCCCCTTCCGGAAACGAAGTCCTTGCTCACGCGCGACCAGGTAATCGACCGCTAAGCCCCAGCGACTCTGCTTCTGGTCCCCCAACGGGTGGCATAAGGTACGCGAGGAGGAGGGGAGGGGGGCTAAAAGACCCGCCGTCCTGCCCCCCCCCTTCTCAAGGTCACAAGTGCTAAAGGGTGATACCAAGGCGAGGGTGGATAGTCGTTGCACGGATGTTGGCTGGGGCCTATCGTCCTCCTCAGCCGGTCCGCCCTGCATCCCCACCCCCACTCCCCAGCGCCATTAGGCCGCAACTTCCCTACGCCTGACTCCCCGAAACGGTATCGACCATGGGCTAGCGGTAAAGGAAGGCAGAAACGGCGGGTTGGGAGGGGGGTCGCACCAGAGGTCGGTACGTGTCGCCACCACGACAAATGATGGCGAGGCGAGGCGGTGCGGTGGAGAGGCGAGGGAAAAGGCAAGTGTGGACGCGACCCGCTGACGCTCGTCCGCCCTGTGTAACTCCAACCCAGGTGGCTGAGAAGAGAGATGGGGGTAGGTATGAGGAATGGCGTGTCAGCCCGTAAAACATGCCCGGTTGTGTGGAGCCCAAGGAAGACACGGCCCTCATGGCTTAAGGGGTTGCCCTTCGTAGAATGGGTGGTATTTGGATGAATAGAAATACTGCGACATGTCCGATAGCGTAGGTTACCCCAGTTCAATGCCAACTACATTTCAAATTGATATAAACTTTATAATAACGTAACATGGAGTTGACTGAGAAGCAATGGTACTAAACGAAAAGCGTACAGAAACCACTCGCTGGAGGACGTCGATCAGTGAGGGTAGACCATGGGCACTGCAGAGGAATACCGGAGCGAGGGGTCGCCGAACCTCTATGCCTCACAGAAAGCCAGCAGTCGTCAGCACTACGATGTGCTGTCCTCCTCCTCCTCGTCGTCGTCGCTGGCGATATCGCGCTGGCGCCGAAAAAGTTCAGGGCCTAGGTAGTTGTACCCGATATCTACCAGTAAGTCCTCGGCCGCGGCTTCCTCGTCATCACTAATTTCCGTATCGTTGTCGTCGCTGATCGCCTCGTCCTGGTCGCTGCCTTCTTCGTCGTCGTCGTCATCATCATTATCGTCGTCGTCTTCCTCTTCGTCCTCGTCGCGCGAAGAGACTTCCAAGTCGGTACGTTCCCGGCTTGCATCCGTCGAGGCGGGGCAGCCTGTGACCGCATTGAGTGCCAACGGGTCAGCGTTTGGTAGGGTGTTGTTCCGCGAATACTCGGCGTTCCAGCTGGTATATGGGGGAGGCAGAAGGCAGATTAGGGTCAGTAGGAGGTAGTTAAAGTAGGGAGTATTAGTAACCAAATAACGTGCCGGATCAACCCGTCCGGCCGTTGTCTCTGGCCGGGAGAGATTATGGGTGCCGCACACTTACAGCTTAACCGTCTTGTCGTCACTGGCGGTGGCGAAAAGGTTCGTGTTGGCCGGGCTCCAAGCGATCGTGTTGACCGTGCCGGAGTGGGCCTTGATATTGGCCACGGGTTTGCCCGTAAGCCGGCTCCAGGCGTAGATGTGGCCATCTGGGCGGTAGGCAATCACAGAGGGCGTATTAAGTTAGAATGGCATTTACAGGATGGCAACCGACCAATCAGGCCGCTCTCACATCAATATATATATATATATATCAATTCGATGGACCTACCTTCACCGCCACAGGCGACGTAGAGCTGATCGCTGCCGGCGAAGCAAGGCCGTAGCACATAGTGACCATGCGCGAAGCTTGCGTAGCTCTGGACGAGCTGCTCGGTCTCGACGTTCCAGAGTTGAACGCCCTAGAGTGCAAAGGGGGTCAGGCGGTAGGGGTCAATAAGACAAGGGAAGGTACTTGAATTAGCCCCGGTATGTGATGTTATAAGGCGATGAACCCGGCGCCCGGATCAACCTAATGGACAGGCGGTTCGAAAGGTGCAGGCCTAGAGGACTTACTAGATCAACAAAGCTGACGAGCAAATACTCGGGCTTCTTGGGCATTAGGGATATAGATCCGACCTCTGAAATCAGCGAGATGGTACTAAGAGAACGTACAGAGGAATGGTAGGGCAGAGTTATTGGGGTGGTAAGAGGGACGGTGAGGCCAGCGCTAGCACCACCTGTTAACCGGGCTGGACGACAAGTGACTCGGCCACACAAAGCACTTACTTGACCAGCGCACCCGTCTCGCAGTCGAAGCATGGGATACTCCGTTCGTTGCACGCCACGTAGAGCCGATTATTTTCGGCGTCCAGGGCCATGTCGTGTAGCCGTGGGGCACTGATGGTGCGCAGCAGACGGGCTTGCGTGTTCTGGGAGTAGGAAAAGAGGGTAATCGACACCATCAAGGACTATTGCTATGTTAGAGGTCGCAATGGCATCTCGATTAGAATCATGAATAGACCTGGACGGCCAAACTGCAGTATTAACACTCATATACTGGGCATCTATGATTCAGCGACTTACCCAAACGTAGACAAAGCCGTCCATGCCGCCCGTCAAGAATCGCTCCCCGTCGGGGAACCAAGTGCAGGCGGTGACCGGTTGAATGTGCTTGTCGAGGACCATCTCACACTGTCCAGTCTAATAGATGAAGGAAAGGGAGGTATAGGTGGGTGCATAAACAGGTAATTCCCGAGCCATTAGACGCGGTCATGGCCGACATCGTGGGCACATGACGTACGGACGATGACCTGATGGCAGCAACTTCCCCGTTAGGCACTTACCACAATGTTCCACAAGCGCACCCGGTGGTCGTGCCCGCCCGTGAGCAGTTGATTGCTGTCCGGGGACCAAGCCATGGAGGCCAGTGCCTTCTCGTGGCCACGCAGCTGGTGCAGTAGGACCTTATGCTGAAGAATAAAAAAGGAGGGTCAGCGAGGCAGGTATGTGTGTAAGAGAAAGAGCGAGAGAGGGGGGTGGCAGGGTGGGTTAGTCTATAGCAGCAGATCCATAGCATATGTATAATTAATTGCCACGGAACCTCTCCCCCTATTCAATTCCCCGGGTGCGACAATGCCATACCTCAATGTCCCAGATGCATATCGTGTAGTCCTTGGACCCGGAGGCCAGGAAGGCCCCGTTGGGCGAGAAGGCCAGCAGCCAGACCTCATCGGTATGGGATTCGAACGAATGAATTGACTCCTGAGGGAACCGCAACGGATTGCACTGATGGTCGGTCAGGAGGGTGTAGTCGTCCTCGCCTGAATGGAAAGGGCAATTAAGATTCTGGAACTGAACGGCACGGTCCAGCAACTGTTCAAGGCGGCGCGGGGGCACCATCATCTGGGCGGGGATATGGGCCTGCAACTTTTCCAGCAACTGGTGGCGGGATTGCCCCGCAGCCCCGTCCCACTTAGCCAGCCGGTAGAGGTCGGTGCGGGAGGGGCAAAACATGAACAGGGACAGCGCGTGTACTTTGGCCGGGTTAACCGGGAGTGGAGATAGCTCCTGCTGGAGTACCTGAAGGGCCCGCTTCGTCTGGCGCGCCTCGACGCGCTCAAGAAACTTCTGCCGCCGGATCAAAAACTGGGCGCTTTGCAGGCCCTTAGGTTTTAGCCCTGGGAGGCCCGCCAGGAGTCGTTCAGACTCGACCCACTGGCCTTGTAGTACGACGGTACGCAGCTGGGTCACCGTCGGGTGTTCTGCCCGGTAGTGCGACTCGGCTTCTAGTACCGATGCCGCGCGCGGGTAGCCCATCAGGCCTAGCTGCTGGATCAGGAGACGGGTGAGTTCTTCACGGTCAAAATGGGATTCGTAAGGCTGCGGGACCAGAGCCGGGGCTGGTTTAGCACCATTTTCGCTACCGTTCATTGTGGCGGATGCGTGCTTGTCCTGGCTCTCCGGGTGGGTCGGGTAAACGGTGGGCGGGGGTAGCATGGTATCGGTCAGTATGACGGGCGGGTCCAAGCGGGGACGCTTGCGACCAGATTCGGACTGGGAAGCGGCGGAAACGGAGATTGAGTGGGGGGCGGCGGTCGACGAGGTAGCGTCGGCGCCGGCGGAGGTTGAACGGCTGCTGGATGCAACGCCCGAGTCCGGGGCAGCGAACGGTCGCTTTGGGTTCCGGTTATGTGTAGCCAAACCGGCAATGATTGCTGAGGCTCTAGCGGCCTAGCGCTGAGAGATGGAGAGGAGGGAGATGAAAAATGGGGAAGGCGAGGCGTACAGCGGGCTGGTAACGGGTATGATGGGCTCCCAAGGGTTGGCGTGGCGGACAGGAATTCCAAGCCAGACGGCGGCGATCGGGAAAGTGGTAGAGCGGAGGGTCGGCCACAGGAGAGGAGGGAGGAGTGGTGTGGCTACCCAGGGAAGCGACGGTGCGTAATAGGTTGACAGACAGCAATGGGTCGAGCCAGATATTCCGGAATGCGGTAGTGACTGCCACGACTATAACTCCAGTCGTGAAACTTTACAATGCCGCAAGTCCCGATGAGGTCTTCGCTCGAGGGTTGTGCAAGCATTCACCGAAATAGGATAGCTGAGGAAAAAGGCTTAAAGAACACTACACAGTATGGGTGACACAGCGGGGAGGCGGAGGAAATGGCTGGAACGACGGGTAGGAAGGGGGGACGGGAGGGTCGACTAGCGCAGAGTCAGCAGGATAGGGGTGGGAGAAAGTGGGTTGCGGCGGCGGTGAGCTCCTCAAGTTGGGTGGCCAAGTTTATCAGCCGGGAGCGGAAGGGCCGGCAACGATGGCGGGCGGACCTTGTGCTATGTATGCGTAAAGGCCAGCCGGCTGAGGCGGGAGTGAGACGCAGACGCCAGGAGCCAGAAGGAAGATTAGCGAGACGCTAAGGCCGTATGACTATGGGATAGGGGTCGCCGAGGGTGGGTGGGGGCGTAGGCCACTGCGCTCTGCGGTGCGCCTTTCTTTGCGGACGAGAGCTAGTGATGAGGGAGATGGGTGCATGTGCCAAATGTTGCGCCTGGGACAAGTGCCTGGAAGCTGGTGGGTTAGTGCGCTGGGTGCAACGTCCGAAAATTTGGCAGCACTAGCCGGGCAAGTTGTAGCACCATTCCCCCTCCAGCCTCTAATGGCGAGGCTTCGAAGGCGCTCCATGTGCCTGGTGACCATGTCACTCCCCTTACGCTGCAGACACATCGACGGGCCCCGTCTGACTGGCCGAGAAAAAAGCCAAGTCATTGTGGCAGAGATGGTCCCGCTGGATAAGCCCCGTGATGACGGCCGCGCGTGGGGCAGTTGGTAAACCCAATGCAACAGGCGGCTGGCCACATTGATGTGAGGGCAAGTTGCAGGCCAGCCGTGCCCATTTAGTGCATTAGCGACAGTCCCCACCACCAGTGCGGCTGCCCTACATGATCGGGTACGGTGGGTTCCGTGTAGAGCATATCAAGTATACCTGGGCAGGCCCCAGGCACCCGGAGATTGAGGCCTATCCTACGGCAGAAACCCCCGGCCATGGGGCCCAGTGGCACCGGGGGGTTTGGCTTCCGTGGCGTTGAAAGCATAGAGCAGGAACCCAGCAGGGTAGGGCTGGCCGGAGAGCGTCGATCCTTCCATGTCGTGTGCACAATTTCTATGCCTAGCCGTCGTGTGCGCACGCCTTGAAGGCCATCGGCTCTCCTACACAATCCTAGGTGGCAGATCCACGGTACGGGAGGCTGGCAACAGGCCATGTCACCGCACTGCGGGCCCCAGCCACATATCAGTTTACGGAAACTGCAGTACCAGGCCTTGCCGCATGCTGCGACAGCCTGTGTTCGGGACTGGACAGGGGCGGGTGGCGGTAGTTTACCATGCGAAGCAGGCAATCAACGGACGGAGTCTCGCCCACGCGGATGCCACCCGCCCTGCCTTACCAATGTACCGCCCATGTATATTTTATTCCGCCCATGGCCGGTTGGGTCTCACTCAGAGGCCTCCTCAATCCTTTGTGGCACAGAACCAGGTTTGCGTGGACCCATTCAGCCAGTCAAGCTTTCCACTGGAAGAGAGCCGCAGTTGGAAAGTGTGAGAGCTGCCATGAGGGAAAAAAAAACGTGTCATCACGCCAGCCCATAGTATCCACTATTCGCACGGCGCCTTGGCCGCAAACGTCATATAGGCCTGCTTACCCAGCAACGTTCACCGTCCACCCATATCGTTTATCCATCTCTTGTCTCCACATCATCGCCGCTGCCATTACCACCGTTGTCTATTTCTTTATACTGCCATTACTTCGCGGATTGCCACTTCGTACAACCATCCATCCATCCATCCATCTATCCTGTCTGCAACAGCGTCATTTACTCCCCAACTTCAGTATCGGTATCCTAACCTCATCGTCTAAGGCGTTAGCTCGCACAAGAAACCACCTCCATTTTTCACACGTTTCAAACCGCTCCTCCGCGACGCATTCTTAAAGATCCGTAAAGTCGGCTACCCCAATCACACCGTCACTGCAGCATTCGCCGGACCCAGTTGGTCCCAACCCCTTGGAATCGAGCGTAACCGAAAGGATCCCCACGCAACGAAACATCCCCACATTAGACCTTCCCCCCACCTGAAACCACCCCCCGCCTTCTCTAGGCCAACCACGCTCTGTAGCCGAAGACACCAGAACCCACCACACGTAGACGCGCGCCTGTAAAATCACAAACGCCCCGCCCCTTCCCCGCCAATACCCACCCGGCCCCTGTAACACCGTAGATATCAAAACGCTGCCCGCCCCGTCTGTGCGCATCGGTATCACTCCCTAGCTCATTCCCTTTACCCCTCCCAACCGCACATCCCGCGACTCTTTTTTGTTCATCCCCTCGACTTGACCTCTGGCTAACCCGTCGCCCATCAAACTAACATACCCCGCGGTTTGCACTACGCTTTGATCCGTGGGATCACATCCTCATCTTTGCCCATTTGACTGCGCCCCACTCCTCGCTCGCTCGCTCAGCCCCAATTCCATATCCCGGCCCCGCTGCTCTCTACTGCCCACGAGCCCTAGTTCGGCGCGATTGCCTCTCTGTCTCGCCGTCCCTTTCACCCTCAGTCTTACATCTTCAATTTTTCTGTCCAGTCGCAACCAGCTTTTTGCTGTGCTTATTTGCCTCCATTTCTCCGATACTTGGTCCCATTTTATTCCACACGTACCGCTGTCGCCATGTCTGTCTCGCCCATCGCCGCCGCCGCCGCCTCCTCCTCGCAGCTGACTTCCGTCGCCGCTAGCCATGACGATAGCCAACAGCCACAAATCAAGACGGTCTTCAACGATCCTCAGAACTTTGACGTGAAGCACCCGCTCCAGAACGCATGGACTCTTTGGTTCGATAATCCTACCAAGCGCACCAACACCAACACCTGGTCTCAGAACCTGCGTGAGATAATAACCTTCTGTACCGTCGAGGACTTTTGGGGCGTTATTAACAACATCACCAAGGCCACCGATCTGCCCCCGGGCTCCAACTACCACATGTTTAAGGAGGGTATCAAGCCCATGTGGGAAGACCCCGCCAACGAGCATGGTGGCCGGTGGGTCCACTTTATGCAGCGCCGGCCGGCCGAGGGCAACGAAATGTGGCTCCATACGGTAAGTAGTCGGAAGAGTGCGGAACTAACCATTTTCTGAAGGGGAAGGAGGATAGCTCGTCAATTGATGAAAGCATGAAGGCCATTTCCTGATGGTTACCGGATCGTCTAGTTGGAATCCTACTAGGAAGGGCAGCGACGAAAGGGTTGGCGGACGGCGTGAGAGATGGACAACTTCGGGCTGCCCGTTTCCCGCATTTACCTCACCTTCCCTTTTCGGAGCTACTCGACCCATTGGTCCACCACCTGGGCCGCCCGGGGCCAGATGACGGACATGTTGCCACAACCACTTGCTAATCTTCTCTCTGATGGCGAGTTATCCTCATCCTGTCGGACCGTTTGCGGTGCTGTCGGCAATACCCACCCCACGGTAGAGACTGGGGTTTGTACGGAAGCTAACCGATTACACTTTTGTCCGTTGTATCTCTTTTTACATCTTCTACAGCTCCTGGCCCTGATTGGCGAGAACTTTGACAACGAGGAGGACATTTGCGGGGTCGTCTTCGCTAACCGCCGTAGTCAGTTCCGGATATCGCTGTGGACGCGGGTAGCCAGCGACAGCGATATTGTGCTCAACATCGGGCGCCAGATGCGTACCTTCCTGAACCTTCCCAGCCAGGTCAAACTGGAGTTTAGCGAGCACGAGACGGCGAACGCCGAACCTTTCCGTCACGAGCTCTAATTTTTGCGTTGGTGTGGCGTTAACGGGCTTGGATATTCGGTGCTCTGTCGTACTAAGCCTTGCTTTGGTCGCTGAAGTTTTGGAACTGCGCCGTCGCCTTATGTCCTTGGTCATTTCTGTCTTTGTCTCTCTCTCTCTCTCCCCCCTCGCTCTCTCTCCCTCCCTCTCTCTCTTCCCCTTAATTCCGCCCCGTGTATAATGTCCCTTTCTACTTTGCTTGTGAGGCATTAGCCTTGTGTCCCAGAGATAGGGCGTAGTAGGTCGACAGGCTATTGCCTAAGAGTTTACTTGCCTCTTCTCCAGGTGCGTCCAGACGAACATTGCCTTCGCTGCCCCTGAAGCTTTATAAACCTCGGTTCTTAAACTTGATTTACCGGAATTTGGGTTGACAATTACCTTGATTGCAGACAATAGGGAACAAGCTTACTGACTCGAGCTTACCGGGTAATGTCACGTAATGGTCGGCAGGCTGAGTCACTTGACAGGCTCAAGATTCTGTCACATTGTCCAGTCTTTCCTTAAGACTGCTAGGTTAACGTTGAGCGGTACATCGCCCTCCCGATCGTCAGAGTGTCTAAAGTAGTACTAGGCCGCTTTCAGAACGCTGTGCTTAGCGACAGGAGCCAGCCGTCGATTGATCACGCGGGGCACTATATTGTCAGCGGTAAAGTTGGTATCAATTTAAAGGTCACTTCCCTCAGCGAAATTCTTGGGTAGATTAGCCATAACGTACCTAGGGTACTGGCTTTGGTCACTAACCCAGACCCCTGAGGTACATAGTAGGCGACGGAGTTAAGCAGTCCGAAACACTCCGTACAGAATTGTGCTCATGGCGATGAGAAACGTGACTAGACCACACAAGCTAAATACTAGTTAGTCATGCTTCTAAATCTGACCGTCTCTGGGATATGCACCTCCCCCGATAAAAAAGTTTACCGTTGCTATCCGTATTGAAATTAGGTACGCAGAAGGGGACTCGAAGTTTTGCAGGGTGCGTTGACGGATGAACAAACGGCCACAGCCATGTTTAAAAGGTAAAGACCCTAAGAAGTAATTGCCCGAAAGCGTAAGGTAGGCCGCATGACGGGTGATGGCCAAACGGTGGAATAACCGTACACGATTGCAATGTGTATAAAAGAAAAAGTACCCCGCTTAGCTGCAAGGTTAAACCCGACCGGTGCATTTATATACGTAATAGCAAACCAGAGATATGGTCGTTCAAATGTAGCTAATCATTGACCAGTTCGGGAAGAGATTGACTACGGAAACGGAGCTTTTCAGCGCTGACCTTAAGGTATTACTTATACCCCCAACCCCTAGGTTCTTATCTACCACATACCTGTATATTGCCGACATTCTCGTCCACTACTACCACACTCCACATCTACCACTGGGCACGAGGTTCAAGTGACGGTCATGAGGCAGGAATGGAGAAAATCAGAATCCAATGGCTAATACTCAAGGGATCAGGCCTCAACCGCGAAATACGTAGTAAAATGTACCGGCCCAATAGCTGCCTAGAAAACGGTGGGTAGCTTTGCTTTATTAAAGGAGCTGACCAAGCTAAACCTGCTCGTTTCAACCCATTAGAGATATAAACCAGTTGGCTTATAACTATACTTTGATCGGGATAGAAATCAGCTGTATTGAATACGTGGCCATTCACGCTGTCGCGTCACTTACTGGAAGAAAGGTTTTACTCACCGAGGACCGATTTAATCCGACGGTTCACCCATGTAAGACCAAGCCTCATTCGGTTTGCAGGTTAAAGAGCTTTTGGACCAAGGGCTCCAGCCAGGGGTACATTTTCTCATTCACCCTGCAGGCAAGCGCGTAGTCATTTTTGCAAAGCTGGGAGCTGACGTTGTGCATGAGGAAGTATACCTGCATACACCGAAGGCTGGTACTAATGGCCACATTCCACTGCTCAGAGGTCAACCCGCAATATCTCGTAGGATGCTCACCATCCACCTCCGTCAAGGTCGTCGACTGGTTGTGTTCCACGGGGCAGTTGGCCGCCATCTCCTGGACAAGCGTGTCAAGTGCTTCCCCGGTCAGCACCCCCTCACCAGCCGAGGTAGACGGCAAAGCGGTGTCTTTACAGGTAGAGCTGGACTCGCCGTCAGATATGGTTGGGCGGGCAGCCACGTAGCTGAGAGCCAACAGGGCAACGATAAACTGGCTGGTGAACTTCATTGCGGGAGGGGGACGGAGTGATACGAATGACTAAAGGTACGGGGATGGGGTTGGATAAGCCGATAAGGGAAAGCGGTATTATGTTTGCTAATGCAACGATGTTGAAGACTTGGAAAAGTATACCAGGTGTGCAAGTTAGGCTATATGGATAAAGCAGGCGGATGATGGACATCTACTTTCGCGGCCAAGCACTCTGGGTTTTATAAATTGCAAGTACGAACTACAGGCGGGAGGGGGGCTGCAATTCCAGTGG